>JARFJB010001905.1:0-33667 GCA_036346205.1 Vesta saturnalis | reverse complement strand
CTGGACGTTCGCATTACGTTTGATTCCTTCTCCAGATCCACTTTTGCCCTAAACACACTCTCGATACAACCAAAAAGTAGTCCGATCCACACTCCGATCAGCGCATTACTTGTGTGTCTTTTACCAGGTTTCTTAGTCATTCATCATACACTATTAAGTCAATCATATTTTTAAATTCACCTCTTTGCCATGTATACATATTCACATTTTTTGTTTAAACCACGTATTAGATACAGACACGCTGCTCTCCACACAGATGTTCACTAGGCGTTCACCATTCACATTGATTCTTTTAGTATGCTTTCCCTGTACACCCACCCATCCGTTCATATCTCCCACTATCTACACTCTTTCGTTTGACTTACATACGTTCAACACGTTCTCTACATCGTTCAAGAAGTTCTCACACTCTTGGTCTCTTTTCCCATTCACTGTGAAAATTCTTCGAAGCTCCCCTCTCATTCTAACCCACATTACCCGGAGAAATACCAATTCGTACTGTTTAACATATCTTTTCGCTCTTTCACTTGCGATTACCACAAATCCTTTTGTGCCATGCACTTCCGTCTCAACTCCTGACCACACTGCCATCCTCCATCTGCACAGCATCCTTTCATTTGTGCTTTGTCTCCGATACAGGCAGAGTATCAAACTGCCTTTCGTACATTACATTCACAATTTAAAATTCTTTACCTTGCATACCTCTAACATTCCACGTACCGACTCGCTATTCATACATTGCATAGTCGTCAGCAACGGGGCCTGTCTGTTTCTACCTTGACTGCCCTTTGAAGCCAGGTCGATCCGAGGCAATTGTATTGTTCTCTTGAGTAATACCATAGCGGGCAGACCGGTTACTAGCCAAAGCGTGTCCCGGACGAAGTAGCATCCCCTATTAACTGTATCGTCCTACTACCGGACAGTTATTTGTCTACTACCCCGACACGTAAGGAAGTAAGAAGTAGAAATATAGACAGAGTCAAGAATAATATAAGTAATGCAGAGAGTATACTTACTGTGTATGTATATATATATATATATATATATATATATATATATATATATATATACTGTACGGATATTATTCTTATGGTCCTGTGTTTTAGTGGTCTACTGCTGTAAATGTATGTGTGTATTTATATACATATACAGGGTGCCCACAAACTCTTTCCACAAAACAAATCTGCAGATCTTAGAGCTGATTTTATGTCAATTTAACGTAAATTACCTTAATACAAAAATACTTCCTGAGAGAGCTGGAGCCCATGGAAGATAGCGCGCTAATATCGGTTTTCAAAATGGTTTCCCTTTAAATGATAGCGTTCTGTAAATATATTTAGTGGAATATGCCCAATTGTATGGCGTGAATATGATTTTTTAGTTGTACTCATAAGCGGCTCGTTTGGGCTGTCATTGTTATTCATAACTTTTTTGTTTTTCAAAATTTCGCAATTTTAACATAAAATTAAAAAAATTTCGATTTTTGCATAAAATAATGGTACTCTTGTCTGAAGTGGCTACGACGCACCGTTTTGGAAATAAATCGATTTGAACGTTTCATGTGTTAATCATACTTTTATAAAATTAACTAACAGGCTATGGAAAATAAACAAAATAACAATGGCGTGAACGTCAAAATAACTAGTATTACAGATACTAGTTGAGGTCAATGTCAAATAAGTTTTAAGTGAAATATTTTTTATTGGTTAGTTACATTACCGTAAATATAAAAAGTTGAATATTGTTAGAATGGTTTCGTTTAGTAACGAAGAATATGCCTATATGCATTTAGTATACGGCGAAATGCAATGCAACGTTCTCGGCAGTAGCAAGTAGATATGCAGATAAATTTCCAGGTAGAATACATCCTGCTCCTGTATCATTTACGCTTCTTCATCAAAGAATTAGGGAAACAGGATCGGTAATTCCTAAAAATAATGAAACGGGAAGACATGCTGATGTAATGAAAGAATATTAGGCTGATATTTTAATGAAAATTGAATACAATCCCGAAATAAGCGTAAGAAGGTTGGCTGCAATGTATTCCAGTGTGTCAATATCTTCTGTGTGGAATATTCTACGTAAGGAAGGCTTATATCCTTTTCATTTCAAAAAAGTCCAGGCCTTCCAAGCAGATGATTTTCCTGCTCGTGTTCATTTTTCCAATTGGATGCAAAATAAAGAGAATCAATCCCAATATTTTTTTCTAATATTTTGTTTTGTGATGAAGCCGCTTTTACAAAAGATGGAATTTTTAATATGCACAATGCACACTATTACTCCTATATTGATTAAAACCCTCATACGATAAGGGAAAGTAAGCACCAGGAAAGGTTTAGCGTTAATGTATAGATAGGTGTTCTTGGTGATAATTTGCTTGGACCTGTAGAATTGCCTAATCGTTTAAACGGCGAAGAATATCTCAACTTTCTACAAAATACTTTACCGGATTTATTAGATGATATTAATCTGAATATTCGGCGGAACTTGTGTTTTTTACATGATGGTTGTCCGGCTCACTACAGCAGAACTATTCGTACTTTTTTAGATAACAATTACCGAGAGCGATGGATCGGAAGAGGATGCTTGGCCAGCAAGGTCTCCAGATTTAAAACCTTGTGATTTTAGTGTTTGGGGATATTCCCAACCAATAGAAACACGCGATCAGCTTTGGAGAAGAATTCAGGATGCCTACGACGAATTTAGGAACAAATGGGGAATTTTTGCAAAAATTCGGCAATCTTCACATAAACGAATAAATTTGTGGACAGAAACCGGTGGTCGTCATGTGCAGCATCTTTTGTAGATTCAGTTTTGTGTTTCATGCTTTCATTTTGAATTTTTTTTATCGTTAATTGTGTCAGCAACATTTTTTCGTATTAAAAACGATTATTTTTTACCCAAACTTATTTCTTACTTTCTAAAACAAAATTAATTTATGACATGAGAGCCATTTGACGTTCATGCAATTGTTATTTTGTTTATTTTCCATAGTCATCTTTCATAATTGTAAATGAATTCGTTAGTTAATTTTATAAAAGTATGATTAACAGATGAAAAGTTCAAATCGGTTTATTTCGAAAACAGTGCGTCGTAGCGACTTCTAACAAGAGTATCATTCTTTTATGAAAAAAATCGAAATTTTTTTAATTTTATGTTAAAATTGCGAAATTTTGAGAAACAAAAAACTTATGAATAACAATGTCCAATGCCCCGTCCAAACGAGCCGCTTCTGAGTACAAGTAAAAAATCATATTCATGCCATACGATTGGGCATATTCCACTAAATAAATGTACAGAACGCTCTAGGATCTGCAGTTTTCTTTTGTGAAAATAGATTGTGGACACGCTGTATATATATATATATATATATATATATATATATATATATATATATATATATATATATATATATATAGTTCTAAAAGATATATAGGATTATTCATTAGATCAATGGTAAATGTGCTAGGCTAGTAAGTGAATGATTCCTAGTTCGAACCCGACAGCAGTCAGGTGCATGAGGAAAAATCAGAGTAAAATGAATTCGACTCAAGTGCGAAAACAGTTCTTCTCAGGACTAAATCTGATGACGGCAGCAGAGTCTTCCTCCGAAATGTCTCGCAGCACAAACAAATAAGCCGATCAACTCAACTAATGCATTATGTGATATACTATACTACACTAACTCATGGTATTGCTGTCACTTGAGACTAGACGAGACTATGCGAAACTTTCGACATGATATGTGATGAGATCATATGGGTTCGCGACCGAATCCTACCTTGATATATCACGATATATCAAGACAAAACAATACTAATCGTAAGCCTTGTCCCATCCCATCTCGCTGCGTCACTACTTTAAGTGATCGAATTTTGTGTTATCTTTAATCTACTGCTTAAAACATTTCACATGTATTATGGTTATCCAAGATCTCAACAATATATTTACCACTTTTTATAGTTCAGTAAATAGAAATAAATAAATATTTTCATTTTTTTTGTAACCTGCATAGAGAAAATAAAATTCAATACCGTAACAACATGTTTTGCTAGAAAGACTGTAACGGCAAACAAAGGGTACAATATACAATACTGGTGGTTGAAATAAAAATTCACATTATAGACTTTATTGAAACTTAGATTGAACGTCATATAAACTCAAATTAAATAGAAAACAAAAAAATTCTAGTAGTAGTTTTTAATGTGCCGTCAAACAATTTTGCCATAGTTAAAATATGTCAAACACTTAAGGTAATCTATGCATCAATTTTAATCACAAGAAAGGTTTTATTAAGACACGCACGCACAACACACTTTCCCTTTTAGAGGAAAGTAAACCAAATTTTTCTATTTCTTGTTATTTAATGATAATTTTGAAAAAACTGTATTTGTTATAACCTAACCTTTGAGTTATTTTACAATTACTGCAACTTAACTGCGAACTAATTGAAGAAACTTATGCCACTATTAACTGATCAATGCATTTTAAAAGTTCCATAGATGGAAACGGGCATTTCCGTTTTATAATGCGTAATTACGTAACTAACGGCTTGTTTTTAAAAGCTATTAATTTGTCACAAGAATAGTTGTTAATTATTGCAAATTTATTTAAATGTATATTAATTTCGCTACTAAATTACCAAAGCGTATATAAAGTTGTTTAGTATATCCATAATAGAAGTATTAGAAATTAACGTAAGATTAAAATAAATGATAGTGTAGTTATTATTTTGTGCGCAAACATCATGCATTAAATTTATTCTGATAAATAAAGGATTCGGATTAGGTATGGACCTTTCTTTAAACATTACAGAACGCAGTAATATAATATTTTAAGTTGTTAATGCATAGTTTATCCAAAATTTGACTTTTTTGGTTAAAGAAAAGTTGTCTTAACACATATCACTGATGGTTCCAAGGAACCATCATAACAAAAAGTATCTACAAATTTGTAGATACTCTTTGCTCATAATTACTTTTATAGAGGAGACGATCAACACAGGAACATAGGATGAAGGATGAGGAAGGTGCCGATGTGTGACGTCATCTATTTTAGATAAGAAAAACAAAACTACTGTAACCTAACATAATTAGTTTAGATATACAAAACTACCATAACGTAACAAAAGTAGATTAGATAAACAAAACTACGGTAACCTAAGAAAAAAAAAGTGCACGAGCCGGAAATCAAACCCGCACCAAAATGGTGGAAGACGACTCCCACCACTTCACCACCAGCGCACTAGCATTTTGACATTGAAAGTGATATTTAAACCATGTATAAAAATACCTATTTATGTAGATAACGAATGAGCAATTTATCACCGGCAACACATTACTATATCTTCCTTCATGTCCCATGTTCCTTTGTTTACCGCCTCATCTGTTATAGCATAGAAGCTGTGAACAAAGAATTCTACGTCACAGTGGTGGACGCAGCACGTTATTTGATTTCATAGACTTATATTGTAGCTCAATATAGTTTATCATCATGTACGGGCATAAAATTGACATTGTACGAAGAATAATGTAATATACTTTTTCACGTCACCCTAGAGGTACCGTTCCCTATGAATTGCATCATCCCATCGTTTTTATTAGATTCATCGTCATTTGGGAAGAAAAGTACTTAAAGATATTCGCCATTCTCATCACAGTTATTTAAAAAACTTGGTACAGAGTGTTTCTAAGGCATATTTAAGAGTAATAACAACGCTACTTTCAATGTTAAACACTTTCTTGAGAAAAATATAATAGTGTGCTATCTTACCGAAACGCTCTTCGTGTGTCCACTAATTTGCTTGGATGAAGAATGAGATTGAAACAGCAATTCAATTTCAAAAGCATAACCTGCAAATATACTCCTACATCGCAGCACTAATTATTATTAGAACGAATTGAATCATACTAAAAAAAAACAATTTTCAGAGATTTTCAAATTGTTTAATATTACTACTATAGTTGTTTTAACACAATATCCGATCGTTAAATAATTATACGTATACGTACAAAAGCACAAAAAGCCAATGTACAGGACACGACCCATCAAACTGGCAATGGCGATTTAGCATCTCTTAAGAATGCACTGGTGAAGCCTAAAGAATGGTAAAAACCACCATTGTAATGTGACGCTAGTTTCAAAATACTCGTATCAAGACCTCTACCATAACGGTGGTCATAGCATGGTTCGTCTACGGATTTGCCTCTATCGAAATGATTACTGCCATGTAATCCCGCTTTCTCAACCAAATAATTTAAAGACATCGGATAAAGAATAAGCATCACGAAGAGTTTAACTGGTCCCAGACAACATTGGAGACTTAGCGTCATTTAGCCGCCAAACAATGTCTTCGACCAGTAAACAAATCTTACTTAACATACTAAAAACCACTGGAAAAGTGTTCAAAGATCTTAACGGGCCATGCAAACATCAAAGGTTTTAGGGTGCTAAATTAAAGATGAACTTCAATTTATTTTTAGGAGCTTAAAAAACTTGTTCTAAACTCTATACAAGTTGCATTAACTTGCCACACAATTTATAAAACTTGCGCCAGTATTGGTTTGCTTGTCAACCGTTCTCATGTTAGCATGGAAAACTAGCTAGGGGTTAACCACATCACTGCAACGTAGTGTGATCAAAATAAGGATGCTGTTTTACTATACATCCGTTGCTCCAACTTAGTTATATCTGTTGACTAAACATTAGAAACAAAAATAATTTTTTGGAGTGCTCATTCAGTTGTGTCTACACTTTTGGTTGCAGGTATTTTTCCTCAAACAACATGACGAATAATTTTCGAACGAAACTGGGCATAAGTAACGGTTTTGACATATCTGCGTCTATGTGCTCACAATGTATGAAGTTATGGACATCGATGCAATGCTTTATGACGTTTCTCGAAAGGAATTGGTGTGTAATTAATATAGACCGGATTGTAGGCGATTAAAATTTATAAAAATAGGCGCAAAAAATAGGCCGTTACAACACTCCCTTAGGCGGTTAAAATTAGCAGAAAATGTAACTTATAATATAATTTTACTTATTCTGAACTTGTCGACTATTGGCCTGATAAACAAAATATTGTTCTAAATGATCAATTGCAAAATTATATCTTTTGTCAGACAGTATGTTTTTATACCAGGAGAATGATCGCCATCCATATCATAAGAGGTTACTCTGGCGTATTTGTACATTGACCATTCTACCTGTACGTCTTCGGGGTTTTCCTCACCAGTAAATATCTTTTTGACATTTTGCATAAACGTGTATCCTGAATTTTTATTAAGATAATTTTCAAGTTTTTGTAAAGCAGATCTATGTGCTGTACCTTGCAACGGTGCCGTTGAATGTTAATTGTGTCAAAAGTTACTCAAGTTCCTACTAAACCACTATTTTGGAAATTGACGAAAAAAAAACAAGAAATATAATAAAGATTCTTAGGACCTATAAAATATGATTTAGGTGCTTAAATCTAGTTTAGCCGTTATGCAGATAAAATAGTCATTTTATGCGATAACAAATGGGTGCCCAAATACGTAATTTTTCGCCAAACATATTATTTTCCGGGAAAAGACTGGAAAAATGAAGAATAGGCATTTTGACTAAAACCCGGTCGTTAGTAATTAACGATTTTAACGGGCGTTTGTCAAAATCAATATGGTTATCGAATATGAATTATGTCCGGAATACTTTAATCTGGATCTACATAGAAAATTTCAGTTCAATAGATAGTTTTTGACAGTTTTCAACGAGAACTTTGAGCCCTGGTGTGGTACTTCGATGTGCAATCCAAAAGTCCTTATTTATATCGTATGGAAAAAAATCCTAATTAAAAATAATCGAAACTGTAGGAGGAGGCAGTGTGCACTTTAATAGATCAATCATGATCAATCAATTAAGGCTTTTATTCAGGTTGTTGCATTAGAATAAAGGTTTTCGTCCGAAAAGTATCGCTGGGGGAAATGCGCTCTATACAGTAAATACACAGGGAGTTTTCTTTCACTATTTTTATGGGGATCTTGGAAACCGTAAGAATTACCCATTTGATTAAATGGGGAAAGATTTGCTTCTTTAAAAGACTAATCCAGAACGCTTTTCTTGATTTAAGAAAATGCATGCCTTACTAGATATTTGTAAAAAAGTTAAATTCTCCAAAATCGTTTCAGCTCTTTAAATCGTTTATTTCTAAAGATAGATAAGAATTGTTTAAATACAATTTGTAGATAATTTTGTGCCGAATAACATCACTGCCAGAAATAGGGGTAATATTGATGAAAACGTTCAGATAAATGTTCTAGCTATTGTTAATCAAAATCCATTTACATCAACACGCAAATAACACATGACACAGTAACTTCATAACGCACAGTAGTGAGAACTTCAGCAAAACGTAAATACCACCCTTATAAATGCTCAGTTGGACAAACCTTGCACCCTGGTGATGATGCAAGAAAATTAAATTTTTATAGTTGGTTCATAAATATGTGCCACGAAAATAACAACTTTCTTATGCAGTCGTATGGACCGACGAGACACATTTTACAAACTGTGGTATGTTCAATCGCCATAATGAACATCTGTAGACCCAAGCAAATTCTCACCGTTTACAAGAAAGACGACCTCAGATTAAGTTTGGCTTCAATTTAGGGTGCTGTGTTTTTGGTTTGCAGCTTATGGGGCCATTTATTTTTAATGGGACTTTAACTGGAAATCGTTATTTGCAATTTCTTAGGGAAGATTTTAACAATATCCTAGATGAATTAAATTTACAAACCCGTGCAAACATACAGTGGTATTAACACGACGGTGCCCCACCCCACTATCAGGCGCAAGCTAAAAGATATTTAGATGAAATTTTTCCAAACTCGTGAATAGGCAGAAATGGTCCTGTTTTATGGGCTGCACGTTCCCCTGATCTTTCACCTTTAGTCTTTTTTGTAGTAATAAAAGATCTCGTATATATAAGATCATATGCAACCCAGCAGGAGCTACAGGAAACTCTTTTAATGCGTTTAACAGATTAGATGGGCGTTAAACTAGGAAAGTTGTTAACTCCGTGTTGAAAAGGTATCGCGTGTGTGTCGATAATAATGGTGGACATTTCGAACACTTACTGTAAATTTTTTTTTCCATGGCAAGGTATGATTTTTGTTAAACGTAATAATATAAAAACGTGTATTGTGCTTTTATTTATTAAAATATGTGATACAACCCTTTCGAACACTTACTGTAAATTTTTTTTTCCATGGCAAGTTATGATTTTTGTTAAACGTAATAATATAAAAACGTGTATTGTGCTTTTATTTATTAAAATATGTGATACAACCCTTACATCACTACAATCAGAAAAAAATGCACTATTAAAATATGTTATAGCCAACTATAGTTTCCTTTTAAAAAAATCGAACTTTACTTCATAACTTCATAATGTTATGCAAAATTAAAAAACTAGTACTGTGACGTTATTCGGCACAAAATTATATATAAATTGTACCTAAACAATTTTTATCTATCCTTAGAAATAAACGAATTAAAGCGCTGAAACGATTTTGGAGAATTTTACTTTTTTACAAATATCTAGTAAGCCGTGCATTTTCTTAAATCAACAAAAGCGTATCTGGATTAGTCTTCTAAATAAGCAAATCTTTCCCTATTCAAGTAAATGTGTAACTCAAATGGTTTCCGAGATCCCCACACAAATAATGAAAAAACTCACCCTGTCTATCGAACATCGAGTGTAACCATAACTTTTTGGTTGAAGATAATCAGATGCAGCTATGTAAACTCTGAAAGTTCACATTGCAGTGCTATGTTAACTAACCCTCGTATAGCTAGTACAAATACGTTAAAATAACATTATTTACAGTTTGCTACAAAATGTGTTTTTTCACTATCAATGAAGTAAGTAGCACTTACAATATGTCGTTTTAGGGAAGTACCTTATATTTACACAATCTTTTCAAGTTGGCATGACAACAGGGATATAATATTATTTCCCTAGGAAAGTAACTGTACGACAAACGGTTACTATAGCACCAATGCAAAGACCACTACTCAATTTTGCTACAGTGACATAAGATTCTCCTAATGAGTTTTTGTAATAAAATCATAGAATAACTGCTAATAAACGTTATATCGTGTTGATAGTGAAAATTAGATATTTATGTATTAAGGGCATAATCAGAAGATTATGGCTCGAGGGAATGTTAAAAGCCCGACGCGAAGCGGAGGGCTTTTATATTCCTGAGAGCCATAATCTACAATTATGCCCGTGGTACAACTAATGTTTTATTTTATTTTGCACCATGAAACTGGAACAAAATTTTAAAAGGATTCAGTATTTTCGGCAAGTTTTTAAATGCAAATGCAGTGAAATAAAGTCGACAGTAGGCTTATTTGTCGTTACTAAGATACTGTGATATTGCTAAATGGTTGCTAAGGTACTGTTTGTTTGTAAATAATTTGCATTCTAAAATGGAAGGTGAAAACGCAAAAACTAATTCACAAGAAATTTAAGATGAATTTGAGGGGAATAAGTTTTATTACTATTATTTTTATTAATAAAGGTTGTATAGTAAGGTTGTTGTTTCAATAATTCTTTCAACTTACGTGACATATCATGTCATGTGTTTGCTGTCAATCATGCTGCTTAGCAACAATGACATTTCCGTGCTATAAAGACCACATTACGCCCGCATTTGGGGGCGTATAAAGAACATTATGGTGGCAAAATAAAATAAAATAATGTACTTTACCCAGGAAGTAAGGATTTATTTTCCTTGCAAAGAAATATACTATTTTTAGAAAGGGATAAGCATTATTGCTGTACAGAAAAAGGTGGTACGTGAGAAAAAAAAATTTGAAAAACACTACTGTAGTGGATAAGTAATATACTTACTGATTATAATGAATTATGTAAACTTCTTGTATAAGTAAAATAATCGGAAGAATGCTGAAAACGCTCGACAAAAGGAACTACGGACAGAACGCTTATGATTGTTGCGTTAGACCAATCAATCGATAGTAATATCAATAGTTAAATGTATAAGAATAAAAATGTAAAAGAATGTGACTACAGAGACTATAAATGTAAGTTAATTTAATTAAAACTAATAATTAAATTTAAATATGTTTTCCTTTATCAAATCTTTCCTTTATTTGTAATAATTTAATCTTAAAACGTAGAATACAATTTATCTTCCTTATGCGGAAACCCCCTCAAAATCACATTTCAACGATACAATTCAATTAATAAATTTACAACATATGTTAATTAATCGGTTAATTTCACCTATTATATTACGCAAATATTCAATCATGCATCTCATTGTGAACGCTGGGGTTACTAGAAAATTTGAAATGCTACACCTTACAGTGGTGTTTTTCCCCCATAACCTTGAATTGAAGCAAGTGACCACGGAAATAATTCTTTTTTTACCAATACCTAAATTTCCTAATTTTTTAATGGGTTGGATGCATCAGTTAGAACAGGGATTCCCAAAGTGGTCGATATCGACCCCTTGGGGTCGAAATCGGTTTCCCAGGGGTCGACATAAACGACCCCTATTAATTAACACAAGTTCTTATTTGAAACTTTCAATATACTGTATGAGTTGCGTTACTTGTACCAACTTATAAGAATGACTAATATTTTAGTAGGAAGTATCATTGTTTGACGCGTATACGCGATTTAACACGAACGAAATCATGAGCAGGTTAATTCCAAACATGCTCCTGATATTTTACTATACAACAAGCTTGCAGTTAGGTTGAAAGTTCATTTGCGTTTTGAAATTCGTTGAGCTTGAAAGATAATACACTCACCTACCAATTTATTTCAAGAGATTACAAAGTGATTACATAGTTAAATAAAGTGAATTAAAATAAAGTGATTGAAAAGGAATTTACAAAGTGCTTAGTTACCTACGCGCGTTAATAGCTTAACCATACATTTCTGCAGTTTATGAAAAAGTAACAGTACCAAAAAATGTTTTAATATTTTTTGAAATTACTTTAGAAAAGTTGTTACCTAAAATTATAAATGTTCAATTTTCTTTGTTTTCGTTTTTTACGCTGATTGGTACCTAATACAAATTTTCTATACTATCCAAGTTAATCAGTAAGTAAGTTCGTAAAAAACATCCAGTACCTAGGTGTGCTAAAAATAAGCTCGTGTGCAAATTTAACAGTTTTATAGTTGATGTTTTAAGTAGTTTCTTAAACATTTTTTTTTATTTGCAGATTTACTGCGAGTTGGCAGACACGAAAAAAATGCAGACAATACAGTTTGGACTACTTGAAGTTTGGATTTATTCCATCTCTATCAAATCAACACTCGATGTGTCTCATATTCGAAAAAGTATTTAGCAACGATGCCATTAAAAATGGAGGACCACTTATCAAGAGTACCTTGTTGTTTGCGTCATCATCTAGGCAAGACGTTGATGGTTTACGAGCGTCCTATAATATATTTTTACTAATAACGAAACCGGGGAAACCCCACACAATTGGAGAGCAGCTTATTTGACCAGCCATTGCGGAGGTCCTCAACAATGTATTGCACAAGCCCGCACATGGTATTATAAAGAGAATTCCTTTGAGCAATAACACCGTTCAGAGACGAATAGACGAGATGGGTCGCGACGTGGAAAACATTTTATGCAATTTCTCTCTCCAGTTGGGCGAGTCTACATTACTCGGCAATGAAGCTCTGTTGTTAGGATATGTTCGATATATTAAAGATGAAAATATGTGCCAGGAACTGCTTTTTGCTACATATTTAGAGACTGATACCAAAGGAGAATCGATTTTTCAGGCCGTGGAACGTTTTCTTACCGACAAAGCTTTTCCATGGAAGAACATTGTTTCTGTTGTGACTTATGGTGCACCATCTATGGTTGGTCGTCGTCGTGGTTTTATAGCTCACTTAAAGCGACAACTGCCTGAGGTACTGGTCATTCACAGCGTGATTCACAAACAGCATTTAGTAGCAAAAAATCTGAGTCCTAGATTGTACCAGTCTTTACAATATGCTATAAATGCTGTCAACAAGATTCGAAGCAATTCTTTGAACTCTCGGTTATTTGCTCAGCTATGTGAGGAAAACGACGAACTCTTTACTCGGTTACTTCTGCACACTGAAGTTCTCTGGCTATCAAGAGGCTCTTGATTAGCAAGATTTTCAGCTATTTATGAATCTGTGTTGGAGATTTTACAAGAAAAAGATCCAAATTTGAAAGAAAATCTGAACAACTTGATTAAAACAAAATCAGTAACATCGGCCTTTGTGGGTAAACTTATCCTTTATAAACAAAATTTAAGCAGAAAAGAATATTCACAGTTTCCGCATTTGTCAAAATTACCAGAAATGCTTCAAGACGATGTTATTTTATCATACGTCACTCACTTGGACGCATTACGTAAGGATTTTACTAAGAGGTTTGAGGATATCTTAAATTAAAAAATTCCTCAATGGATAATAAATCCGTACAATATCACAGCCATGGAAGAATCTTAAGCAGAAGTTCAACCAATGCTATCAGAAGTTCTGGTTGCAGCGCAACACTGAAAAACAGTATCCTGCATTGTAGAACATTGCTGAAAATACCTTATCGTTTTTCTCTTATCATACCTAGTCGAAAAAGGCTTCAGTGTGGTTACAAACATTTTGACAAAACAAAGAAACCGTTTGAAAATCAACGAGCGCGGAGATTTAAGGCTGCAACTCACCAACATTGAACCAGATTTAGCTAGATTGGTAGAAACTCACCAGGCTCATCCATCACATTAAATTTTTTATTTTTTTACTTTGCGATTTTAATGTTTTTTTCAAAAAATAATTACCTACTTAAGTATTTTTACGTAATTCGTATTAATAATTTTTAATTACACTTGATATTAATTTATTGAATTTTATGTCTATTTATTTTGTTAAATTTTGATGAGAAAATGATGTCAAGTTTACTCACTTAACCAACCGCAAAGTTTTTAAATTGGTAAGTATTTTGTACCAATAGGGAAAAAAACTAGAGATAGGATTTTTAAAGTAATTTGGCTGTGGGGGTCTGAGGTATCAGTTCATTTTGGAAAAGGGGTCTCTGGCCCAAAATAGTTTGGGAATCCCTGAGTTAGAAGAAAGAACCGGTGATAATTGGAATCGAAATTTGGAACAATATAAATATTTCCTTTAGGTCTCAAACAAGATTTATACCATTTGTAAATTAATATATTCACTGCAGGTGTGGAAATAATCGAGATTGTTGGAGATCTGAGTAAAATAAAATTGAGCCAATCAGAATCATACAGATAGGAAACAGAAACGGTTAAAGATACCACTAGGAAAAAGTATAACCGGTAATGTTTTTAATATCGATACTGTGACTCAAGCAACTACAGAAACAACTGATTATTCTCGGTGCTCCACCTCCAGCATATCGCATGGAGATAACTCAGACACCAGTTCAACTTTTATGCAACAAAAGTGATGATGGTCAATAGAAAAATTTCTTTAACTATGAGAGAAGACATAAAAAAAGATGTAGAGTTCAGAGAGGTAAAAAAGTCAATAAGGAAGTATGTAGTCGCAAATTTTGTAGGAAAACATTTTCTTGTTGAAATAACAAACCTTCTACACTAAAAGAAATAGTAAACTTTATAGTATCAGAAATACTTGGAAGAAGTCTAACAAAAATTTTGTGGAATGGCGAATTTATTATGCACATCCGTAGCCCGGGGTACAACGTGGAAATCGTGCGACGTTGTATATTACAAATAATATTCCTGAATGAACACTACGCACATTATATGTTGGTTGACCTTTATATCTTGCTCCATTGTGTCTCTTAAAATATATGAATTTTGCTTTCCCACACCGATTATGCAACCCGCTAATGTGATTTAGTTTGTTCCAATAAAATGTCGCATGTGGCATACCAAAGTAGCACAATTCCAAATGATCTATATATGAGATAATACTATTTCTTGATAATTTAACGGTTTACGTTGTAATAAAACGACACATCTTGTACCGCTAGAGGGCAGGCGTGTTGTGAGTTGGTGCAGCAAGTGCTCGTATGCGACGGTGGTACAACGACATTTTTTAAATTATGACGCAATTCTGTTGCATACTGGGTTGAAGTAGTCAGACAGTCGCTTTAGTCCAGTAGCGAACGCAGTGACACACGTTAGAAACTTCAGACATTTATAATTATAATGGATGTTAAAGATCTTATAGTTTGTTATGCTGCAGTATGTAAACAAAGCGGCAAAGACAAAGAAAAAAGAGAATATGGGCAGATCACATTATTAGTGAAGACCTAAGAAGAAACCCCGACAAGTTTTGTAATTACTTTAGAATGTCGTTACGGCCCTTTGATGCACTTCACAGCATTTTAAAGAACAACATATCCAAACCCGATTCAAACAGTATTTCGTCAAGAGAACGACTGATGGCGTACACGGTTATGTGACATTTCGCTCCCACCGTTTCACCCCCACCGTTTCGCCTCCGGACGCTTCACCCCCGGGACGTTTCGCCCCCGGGACGTTTCGCCCCCGGGACCTTTTTTCTTCGAAAATAATAGAAAATTTTGAGATTAATATTTATTAAATAACACGTACCTAACACATAAAATATTAAAATTCAAAATTATGGGCAATGCCTAACAAATAATCATTAATATCTATTCTGCCATAACTTTCAACAATATTCTTTATTCTTGTAGAAAGTACAGAATATTTTTTATTAGTTCTTGGTTTAAAGTTTAAGTACTTATCAGAAATTCCTTAGAAAGATAAATGCTAATTACTATTAATAATGGTTAACCCAGATTACCTACCTAATTGAAGTAGGTACAAACATTTAACGAACTTATACATAAATTAATTTTACAAAACCAAATTATATTAATATATTATAATATTATATTAAATATTATTTTATACACAATTATTTGTTCATTTTTTCCTACTTGTTTATTGTTTTCTCAAACCCACATTCAGAAAACGACAAAAAAGATTTTGCTCGTAATTTTTTCAATTTTTGTAGAAGTACACCATGTAGGGGCGAAACGGCGGGGGCGAAACGGCGGGGGTGAAACGGCGGGGGTGAAACGTCCCCATTCCGGCGTACACATAGCACCTACAGTGCGTTCAAATAGGTGGGAATACATTGACTATAATTTAATCATTTGTTTTTGAGAAAAATGCAGGGACCCGTCAACTTTTAATAATACAGACAGTTTTTTCTTCAAAAACAAATTCCTGAATTTAAAACGAATTTAATGTCTCAAAAAGATTTTCGTTTTTGTTTTGAACGTTACCCGCCAAACGTAATAAGCGGGGGGAGGAGAGTGATGTCAATCGCTTGGCAGACTCGCTTAGTTTAGTAGCGATGGATCGTTTCACGGGGCCGCAGCGCGCATTTTGCGTGCACGCGTTTTATAAAAACAACGATTCCTATTGTTCGACGTCTTTACACGACTCATTTTATTTTAACCACTATGAAAAATGTTAAAAGTGCCAATTTAATCAAGTATTGGATGCGTAAGTTTGAAGAAATAAGAAACACAATGTCGGATAAATCATCTGGCCTTCAACGGACATCTAGAACGAACGTAAATGTTGAGCGCGTTCGTCAGTGTGTTATGGACGATCCTCGACAGTCATCCCTATATAATAGTAATTGTTCAAAAGATGAAGTCTGATGACCCTGCTAAACAAGTCTAATTCTGGAGAACAATGAGAAAACAGTTCAGGAGTTTCAATAACGTATGGTTCTCAGATGAATCGAATTTTCACATCAAATACAACGTGAATAAACAAAATTGCAGATAATTGGCTTCCCAAAATCTACTGAACTGTACCAGAAACCATTGCACTTGTCCAAGGTTGTTGTATGGGCTGCCATATCAAGTCAAGGAATTATCGGCCCATACTTTTTTGAGGATAACTTTCCTCGTGCTCAGACAGACATTTCTGCAGAATTGCAAAATCTTTCTAGCTACAACCGCAACACATTTTTTCAGCAAGATGGAGCCACTCCCCACGTTACAAACGAATCATTAGCTGCTCTTCACGAGTTATTCCCTGAAAGAGTAATAAGTCACCGAGGAGGCCACACAGGCGTCTCCATTTAACACCCGCTGATTTTTTTCAATGGGGCTACTTAAAAGGTAAAGTTTTCAATCCTTAACCAGCGTTAAAGAGAAGAATCACAGAAGAAATCAAGGCTATTCCAAGATCGATGTTCCAGCGAGTAATGTTTCAAGCTATTTTGATGTTTTTTTAAAGTATCAAAATTGTAAATATTTCTGAATTATTTGTGCTCACTGTACCTACATAATACTAACATTTATTTCAAATATTTATTCAAGAATAAAGTAGGTACATTAGTCATTATATGAAGTTAATAGATCTAAAACCAGCAGTTTTTCGGAATTGTACGAGGACGCAACTGAAAGCGAAGATGTATATGGATACTGGATATATTGTGGAAGGCTTTCCGCTTGGGATTGTGTTGCAGGCAAGGAGGTTGCAAGTATTGACGATTGAGGATCATAGGGCTGACGAGTCAACTTGAAACTTGTGGATTAGCTCATTATGTTTAGAATTTACATCAGTTCTACATACATAAAGACAAAATTTACATACATTGGGGCTTGTATATCAATAGCTCAGTAGGTTAGAGCGGTATTCTAGCAAGGTACATATCGAAGGTTCAAATCCTACACGTGGTAAACTTTTTATTTATTTTTATTTGTGTATTTAATAAAATTAATAAAAATTTTTAATAATAATCTTATTTTATTTTTCTTTATTTTCCAAGGATATTACATACATGATTAGTATCGGGCTCTGCAAATGTATTATTCTGTTACAATCAGGCAGGGTAATATATATATATATATATATATATATATATATATATATATATATATATATATATATATATATATATATACATATATATATACAGGGTGTTCAAATTCGTATCTCTTCTGCTATGCCTAACGGTTCATAAATGTGACATACCAAAGTTGCGTTTTTTTTTAAATAGCACCCTGTACATTTTAGCCAATACATCGATTTGTACTCCCAAGAGAAGAAAAAAGTTGTCACATATTATGGGTTTATTATGAACCTGAAGGGATTTATGATCCATTTTCTATGAAAAACAGGTCATTTTTAAGAATTTCTTGTGAAATGGCCAAATTACATTTTGCAAGTTAGAGCTAACTAAAAATTAGCACAAGTCTTCCAGTTTTTGCCAGATGTTGTAAATATACACAAAATTTGATTGTTGTACAGAGTAAGCCACAAATACAAAATGTCATTTATCTTTTTTTTTAATGGAACACCCTTATTTCATTTGACCAGTCGATAGAGTTTCGCATGGGTTTTCAAAAAATACCCCATGGTATACCTCTAAAATGACTGGTTAAGCCTTCAGTTTCGATAAACTGAGAATTACAATACACCCCAACTGAATATATAAATTTTAGAACAAATTAACAAATAAAAAACACTCGTTACAAAAGAACAAAATTATAGTAAATGTTTCTATTTTGTTCGACGCACAAATCTAGTCGCAAAATTCTGCCTCACACGAAACAAAGTATGTAATGTATGTAATGTTTTGAAACACATCTCGTATGCGTTGATTCATATTGTCGGCAGTGGTTGGCTTGTAGCGAAATACTTCATTTTTTACATATCGCAGAGAAAAAAATTCATTGGGGTCAAGTCACGAGAACGTGCTGGCCACAGAATCGGCTCTACTCTTCCTATCCTCTGCTGAGGTCTCCAGTTTTTCAAAAATTCTCGAGCATTTCTAGTATAGTCGGCGGGGCACTATCATGCTGGTACCACATGCTCATTCTAGTCCTAAGATCCACATTCTGTAGTAGCATGGGTAGTTCTTCTGACAGAAATCGCAAATATTCCTGGCCGGTAAATACACCGTCAAATAAAAGTGGGCCAAT
Source organism: Vesta saturnalis (assembly GCA_036346205.1). Lineage (NCBI taxonomy): Eukaryota > Metazoa > Arthropoda > Insecta > Coleoptera > Lampyridae > Vesta > Vesta saturnalis. The sequence continues at coordinate 14,684 of JARFJB010001905.1, read as the reverse complement.
TACTTTGTCATTTAGAATGCCACCCCAAACATTGATTTGCCATAAACGTTGTCAATCAATTGCTCTCGTCCTGTGCGGGTTTTCTGTGGCATAATAATGCATATTGTGGAGATTGAGGTACTCATCGTTTCTAAATGTCGCTTCATCACTAAACAAAATGAGACGAGGAAAGTCGGGGAACCTTCAATATTTTCTATCCTTGAATTACAAAAATTTTATCGATTTTGAAAGTCATTTCCGTACAACTCTGGAAGGTAAAAAATTTGAATATTTCAATAATAGAGAAACAAATTATACTAACCTTGGTGCAAAATAATTTTTGTACGGATGATATTTTTCTTCGTTGATAATTTTATGTACGGAACCCAAGCTAATGTCGTTTTCTCTTGAAATTTGTCGCATGCTGACATGTGGATTTTCTTGCAAATGAAGTAAGACATTTAACTTCTCGTCTATCTTTATTAAGTATGGTTCTTTTGTGGGGTTGCAATAACTTACAGTCTCCGAAGCGTCAAATCTATTTTTCAAATTCCTAAACGTGGTCACTTGCGGATGCGTGTGCGTGTTCGTGTGCGTGTGCGTGTGCGTGTGCGTGTGCGTGTGCGTGTGCGTGTGCGTGTACGTGTGCGTGTGCGTGTGCGTGTGCGTGTGCGTGTGCGTGTGCGTGTCCGTGTGTGTGATATGTGTGATATGACGCGTAATTTAGCGACAAAAAAATCCCTACTGTAGAATTTAAGAAATGATTTTTTTCATTATCTGAATAACGATTAATTTTATAAGAAAATGTGTAGACGTATTTTTTAAAGGAAATTGAATTTTACATAAATTTTCTTCATAAAGTTTTTTAATGTTGTAGCGTCCCCCAGGTACCCTATATGACAATAATGTTACTATTACTCAAATTAATGGCTTGCCTTACATTGACTTTCCTGGCAATAATTAAAAGATTAAAATTCTGATATTTAATTACTTGCAAACCTCAAATCTGATCAAACGAAGTGGCCGTCTAGTGGTAGGCACGCTGTGGTATTTGAAGTAGATAGGCTGGATGAGGTAAGTGTTGCATCATGAAGGGCATGTAAACAATGAAACTACTCAAATTAAAATCAACGAGCTTTGCGCAATGGTGATTCAGCTCGCTAATATACTATTGTAGGAAAGAACCACCAATAAAACCTACTTTATTCATAAATAAGTTAATTCATAAATCAAATAACAAAAAATAAACATGAAAGGGTTAAATATATAACAAAACAGGTTAAAGTGCGTACACAATTATAACATTAAGAGAAAAATAAATAAAAAGCAGTTTAGTTACACATAACCACAATAAAAAAACAATGTAGTCACACCCACAATCACGTTAGAAATAATCAGAATAAAAATTGTAATACCAAACATGTGGCCCTTTAAAACCAATCATGTTGGTCTTTAAGTAAATAAGCCCATAAAATAATAAAGCAAATTACGGTACACATAAAATACAACAGTAAAATTGCACAGATGATAATGAGGTCACCAGCCCACCTCTACACAGATATAAATATAAACAACAATTCTAATTCACGTAAATACAAAAGTGAGGGAACCCTGCACTGTCTTTTATTTTCGCAGATTTTAGCGTAATAAGCACGCGTGCGACGCAACTTCAAAAAAGGTGACTGTTATTTATATATTAATATTTGAAATACACATTATAAATAACCAAAAGAAAAGACAAATTAGTGTTGGTTAATTCAAAAGAAAATGTACCCGTAAGAAATATTTTAAAGACAAACTGTTTACAATGGGAGTTTCTAATTAAAACAAATCAAAGTGTCTGGTTCAATCAAAATTTCAACAGCAACTGCCTTCCCCTCTGGTTTCCTCTAACAATGTATACTCCCGAAAATCAACCCCCGTCTTTGAAAAGTAATAAAAAAACAAGAAACATTATTTTACGTTGGAACAGTTTCATATTAATTATTGCACGACATCTTAGTTTTAAAAATATGCATTCGTCCGTAACAAACAATGCATTTAGGTCTCCAGTTTGCAAGTACCAAACAAAGATGTCGTTGATTGCAGTGTGCACCTTTAGTAATTAATTACTAGCTAGTGACGTTTTACATCAAGAGCACGCGTATGGAAATTTTCAATAATTCGTCACGCCAATTCTGGCAGAACACCTGTTTCTCTATCCTAATATATGTTTCCTTTTCTGTTCAACCTTTACTCAAATATGAATTACAAAAATTCCCACATTCCTTACATAAAAATATATTAAATAAAATATTCCGGAAACATTAGCAAATTACGACGTTTCATCACGATATTAAAAATCCACTAATTATCTTTATTATCGCGGTAACAATGGCGATTTGACAAACGATTATTACAATAATAAAATTTTCGTGGTCCGCTACCTACAATGTAAAGCGAAATAAATGTAAAAATTAAATAAATATGATTGAAAATGCTGAAGCTGTGCTTTCAATATTTTTATAGAAGCGGGCGGCTTTGGAATTTTGTTTTTACGTTAACGTGTATTTATGTCTATTAATCTCTATCTGGCATGAAGTTATAAACGTCATTCTGCCATAGATTACCTATTGTTTTGTTTTTACAATGTTACCTGTTTTTGTTATGAACGTATAAAAAAGAGGTTGCATAGTTATCGTAAAAAAAAAATTGAAATTAAAATTATTTCATTTCTCTTAATTTGTTAGCATCAGATGTCTATTAACCTCTTCTGTCGTGACGTTTTAAACGTCTGTTTGTCATAGATTATTGTTTTTGCGTTTACAATGTTGCCTATTTTCGTAAGGAACTTCTTATAAAAAAATGTTATTAAAATTATTACATTTCTTTTCAATTTTATTTTGTAGGTTGGAAGGTCGTGTGGTGTTCCGCACCAGATATTTATTTAACCAAAGGAACAATGTGCTATGATACCAAGTAGCACCGGTATGTATAATATTGTAAGTACGTAGGGATAGGTAGTTACTAATAGCGATCGTCAGACTACAATTAGGTTGTTACATCTATATGTATGTAATCCAAAACCAGTATATAGAAAGAACAGGGCTACGTAGCTTAGTGAATGGATAAAGATTAAATGAGTTGTTATCGTGAAATCATCTAATAAATAAACGCAGAAAGTATTATACATTAGACATTTACGACTTTACACTCTTACTCTCTTACTTAAAAGTTACATGTGTGTTTACGGAGGTTAATTGTCCTCGATTAGTAGACCACCATTACGCCATATAACCGACAGCACATATTAACCCATCATAAAGATTTGCCAACGCTCACCAATGTCACGAATTTTTAAACCTCCTACATTTCTCGCAGCGACTGTTAATTTGATTAAAGTGTTTAAAATGCTTAAATAGTGGCTCACAGAAATCAAATAAAATATATGAGTGTAAAAAAATAACAAACACGAAATAAATATTTACAATATGTTCATTTTATTTCCATAACTTTTACGTAATAATTTACTTCAAGTTGAAGTGATGTTGACTGATCAAGGAGAGTATGTGCTATTTTAATATGCAACGATGCGCTGCAAAACCATATAAGGTATGCACTGTAGCATTGGTTGAACGATGAACGTAGTTGTATTTAAAGTGCACTGTAATTTCTTTATACTTATTACGTTTACCATAAAATTTTTATACTGAATTTTAATTAATTGCATTAATTATTGCATATAAAATTTGACGACTTTCATTGCACACATTTAAAGTGTAGTGGCACATCGAATTCATCGTCTATACGTGATTAAGAGGTATATTAAAATCATAAAGCATATAATATTATATTATATACTCTTTGCTAAAATCACATGTTTGATATTTATTACTGTTTAAAGAATAATTAATACCAGGGCCACTCTGTGTATTTGAATATACGCTGTAACTAGACTGGTCATAAAAATATTTTTATTACGAATAGATAGTAATTTATCCAGTAATCATCTCCTGAGTAACCATGACATGTAGTATTTATTAGTCAGAAAACTGGCATAATTAATTTCTCACTAATATGTCAATTATTCTGAAACATTTTCGAGCCTTAATTTATTACGATTTCAAACGGGGGCTAAATGAAAATCAGTGCGTAGATCGCGTTTATTCAGATTTTGCTGAAGAAATACTTTCAAGAGCTACCATATTTCGTTGGTTTGCTGAATTAAAACGCCGGCGAAATACTATTAGCGATTAATTACGTGAAGGAAGGCCTAAATCTGTTATACGATCAAACCTCACTAGGCGTCGTATAGGCTTACCAAGGTAAGCGGGTTTCCAAGCTAACTGCAGCGAAAATGGGCGTGTTCGATAAAAGACGTAAAGTGGTGGAAATTTAATTTCAAACACCTTACACTTACCATAAAACTACAAACAACCCCATTCAATCCTGGAAAAATAGTCTCTAGGCAACACCACAATTTTAAATTTTTCTAAAATAATTAGTCCTAGGCGAGTTGTTAAGTTAATCCTACCTAACTGTGCATGATAGAATTGTAGCCTACTCGATAAAGTAATACGCAATTCAATTCAAACTTTCAGTTCGTACTTTAAACGAGTACGTTAAATTTGATTTCAGTAATCTTAATACACTTCAATTCAATTGTAAAAAGATTTAGGTTGTATTACCCTTAAAGATAAATTTATCCAAGGCTTAATAAAATTCTGAAACGTACACGTTGTCGTAAACTTATTGATCACACCCTATATATTCATAAAATCAAAGTAGTAAGACATCTGGGTATCTTCTAATTTACCCTTGTATATGCATAGACTAATTATAACTGTCACAAAACATTCTGAAATAAATGTCACCGAATTTGGAAAAACAATAATTCATTCTATTAATTTTTATCCATTAAAACATTAACTTGCATCTTAAAAATTGAAAAACGTAACGATCAGTGCGTCGTTTATGAATCATATGACTTCTATCAAATACTGTTTAAAAATTTTTTCATTAACTGTATTTAAACATTCATAAGCATAAATGAATGGCTGTAATTCAAATATGAAATTTCTGCTTAATACATAAATGATAATCAGTGTTGTGTATTTAACCACTATTAATGAATGCAAACTAATTCAATTTTGTAATCGATCTGACTCAAAATAAACAATTTTTAGATCAATTATTTAGCCAACATGTCAAACGGTTGGTTATTCTTAAACGGTGTAATCCTTAATACTGTAAGGGGTCACCATTTAAACAAACAAAAAAACCAAGTTAACTAATCGAACTAACTCTATTGACCAATTTTGACAAAAATATTTAAATATATTGCTTCCTAAATCTTATAATCTAAACATATAATAACGTATACAGCGTTATAGCGTATAAGCGGACGAAATTTTGTACACAGGGGCTTTTTATCACGCAGAATTCAAATATGACCTTAGTTCTTTTATTACTGATAGAGGGCGCCACATATAGGTTTCTTTCTTGTTTGAATCGGTCCTAACTTTTTTGCCTTACACTGTATGTCATTTTCGATTGCAAAAATTTGTTTTTCCATCTTTTCTGCTTCAGAAAGGTATACTTTATTGAAGTCGTTAGGACCAACGGTTTACGAGAAGAATGCATCCGATGCATGCAAATTATCCAAAAGCGCCAAAGTAACTTATTTGCAAAAACAATGACATAACTCTTCAACAATTAAATTTTAGTAGCAACAATGAAGGGCAGTGTTTAAAAAAAACATTAAATTTTTAGAAGATGTTCAAATTGTTGTCCTTGCACTTGAATACATTTTTCAATTCTTCTTCCTAAGGATTTACGGCATCTTTGAAATATTCCTGGGTTATTACGGAATCTATCTGCGGATTCCATAATTCTTATCCATAGTTGCTCTTCATTATGTATTTCTACAGAATAAACATCATTTTTCATGAATCCCCAAAATGAAAAATCGAGGGGATTATGGTCGGGACTACGAGCTGGCCAGGGTACAGGTCCCCCTCGACCAATCCACGTATTTCCAAACCTCCTATCCAAAAATTCCTTTACCACTCAAGAAAAGTGAGCTGGCGCGCCATCATGCATGTAACGCATTCTACCAATAATAGCCAATGGAACATCCTCTAATAACGTATTTAGTTCATTCTCCAAGAAATTTCGATACAGTTCACCTGTCAATCGATTGGGCAATTGAAATGGGCCAATTAAGTTATTGTCAATTGTCAATTATATCTGCGCACACATTAATAGAAAACCCACATTGTTGACTTTTAATTACGGTTTTGCAAATAAGTTACGTTGGCGTTTTTGGTTAATTTGCATGCATCGGATGCATTTTTCTCGTAAACCGTTGGTCCTAGCGACTTCAATAAGGTATACTTTTCTGAAGCAGAAAAGATGGAAAAACAAATTTTTCTAGTCGAAAATGACATACAGTGTAAGGTAAAAAAGTTAGGACCGATTCAAACAAGATGGAAACCTGTATGTGGCGCCCTCTATCAGTAATAAAAGAACTAAGGTCATATTTGAATTCTGCGTGATAAAAAGCCCCTGTATACAAAATTTCGTCCGCTTATTACAGCATTGTAAAAGGATATTAAAAAAAACAAAAAAATAATTAAACTTCAACACCCTATATATTTTAAACGAAGGCGTTGCGGACCTAAGTTCATAGGAACTTTTTTTTTATTTTAGTGTTCTCTATAGCGTGGCACTATGCATGACGCTTTTTTCTGTCACCCTGTATAATGGAGATTGATTATCCTTAATTCCTAAAATGAAATTTTATAGGTGTAATGTCGTATCCACTGGGGTGATTTACTTTGATTAATCCTCAGTATGTATGTACACTCGTCACTGATAACCGGCGAAAATATTTATCTACATTGGACGTCGCACTACTCGCTAACATAAATGTCCATGTTCATTCACGCCTTTAAACGCGTATAAAAATTAGGCAATTTGATTTACTAAATTCCGTTCTAAAAAATATAATTGTTTATCACTGAATATTTTAATTACATTTGATCACTAAATCCGTAATTGTCTGTAAACGGTCGATTAAGTGCTGTTAAGAATCGCACATATTTTAAATCAATAATATCAATGTCCAGCGCTGTTTCATTCAATTTATAAAGCTTAATGCGCCTTTATTTAGTTACATGAAGAATCACTTTTTAGATCGCGCGGGTTCTTTATACACAATAGTTTTCAATTCGATTATTGCTGTTTGTTACAAATATGTTTAAACACTTCTTAAATTTTGGAAAACTCAATAGTAACTTCCAATTTTCAACAAATCATTTCATTTGTAAATTTTTAAATATTTTATCCCAAAAATGGGTTTTTGGAGTGAACTAATATGCACTGCGACACTAATTATTTACAAACAAAAACCCGCATAGATCGTTACAAAATGTATTTGCGTGAGTACCCTCTTAAGTATATTTCGAAGCAAGAGTATCTCTCGCTTTACCTTGTCACTCTTTCCCCTATATACCGGCGGTCATCAATTTTGCAAAACGTCATCATATTCAATGCGCTCAAACCAAAACATCCTATCACAAAGGACACATACTGTCCAGATCTAGATTCAACTTTTTATGAAAATCTTATGTGCGCAAACTTTCCTTCCGCAACATTTAGTAAATTCTAACACTATTTGTCCTTGAACATACATCAAATTTTTGCATTGCATATAAATTCAAACTCTATCCATTTACAGCAATTTAAATTCACATTGTTGTACTTAAAACTAAACTGCAAGCCGTAGCTATTAGAATTAAGCACCGCCTAAACAGGACTATATGTAGTATTTATCTATCGAGATTTTTCTTGAAAACTTCAACTGCTAGAACTAATAGACCAGTTACCAAAACCAATACTATTAGTACGTGACTTCAATGCTCATAACAGTATTTGTGGTTCACATAAAACAGATTTACGAGGTGTATTGATTGAAAATTTATTAGAGCAGAAGGAACTAGTTGTATTAAACAGTGGAGACCCAACTTTTTTCAACGCCAGGTCCAATAGTTTTTCAGCTCTTGATTTATCGATCAGCTCTCCAGTGCTAGCTTCGAAATTAATATGGAAGACACTTAAAGACGACTTAGCATCAGATCACATTCTCGTCCAAATAGAGCAGTCTTTTTATCATCACCTTTAAAATCCCACAGAAAATGGTTACGAAAAGATGTTGATTGGGATGTCTATAGAATACATCTTGTCCCATTTAGTGTAGAAGAAAAACAGGTAAATGAAATTGTTGAAGCCAGTGCATCAAAAATATTAGATGCCTGCGACATAACATTACGAAAAGCTATCGACTACACAAATAAGTTACAGGTTCCTTGGTGGAACATTAACATTGAAGCTGCTATAAAAGAAAAGAAAAAAGCACTCAACAAGTTTAAGAAGTGTCCAACCGTAGACAATGCTATACACTTTAAACGACTTAGAACTAAAGCAAGAAGAGTTATATTCGACAGTAAACGTAAGTCTTCGGATCAATATGACTTTGAAATTCATAGTATAACTCCTATTCAGCAAGTTTGGAAAAAAATAAAAAAACAGTTTAATCCCCACAATGTCTACTATAATAACATGTTCTATAATAACCAGGAAGAAATTGCAGAAATAATGTCTATAGGATTTGAAAGTAACAGTTCATCAGATAAATTTCCCTATTAAATTTGAAAATCAAGAATCTTGATTACACTTCTACACCAGTGAATCTTCACCGTACAATGATGAATTTACGATAGCTGAATTAGGAGATGTCTTGTCAAAAACAAGAACGTCAGCACCAGGACTCGACACAATCTGTTAAACATCTACCATACACAGAAAAGGTTAAACTTTCCGAACTATACAGTAAAATATGGATATCCTCTACTTATCCAAATGAATGGTGTACGTCTATAATTATACCATGCTTAAAACCAGGTAAAGGTCCTACTATACCGGGAAGTTATAGACCTATATCATTAACATGCTGTCTAAGTCAAGTTCCTGAGAAAATGGTCGATACACGCCTAATGTGGTTTTTAGAAAACCAATATTGTTACCTTTCCAAATGGGTTTTAGATCTTTTATATCCACCACAGACAATCTAATAGTTTTAGAGAGTGCAATACTGGATAGTTTCGCTGTAAGGGAACACTTAATTGGTGTATTCTTTGATTTGGAAAAAGCTTTTGACCTTACTTAGAGACAAGACATTTTAAGAGCATTGTTTGACCTAGGACTTCGTGGAAATCTACCAAGGTTTATAAGATAATTGTTAAGAAGCGTCTTTGCAGGTTACAATTGGAAATGCAATGTAAACTGAACGCATACAACAAAATAGGGTCCACAAGGTTCTACGCTGAGTGTCACGTTATTTGCAATTGCCATGGATAACCTAATTAGACAAGTTAAATCCACCGTTAAAGGGTGCCTATATGTTGATGACTTGGTCATGTATGTAAATGGATCGTTAGAATCTGGTATCATTAGTCAAATACAAGAAGCTATTGACGAAATAACACTGAAAGCTGAAAAATTAGGATTCAAATTTTCTCCCACTAAAACACAAGCTTTTGTAGACTAAGAACCAGACATGATCATCCCAAATTAACATTAAATGCACTAACTATTGAGGTACAACCATATGTCTAACTTTTAGGAGTCTACTTTGATTCAAAACTTTATTGGAAAGAGCACATCCCCATAGCACTTACATCTTGTAGGAAGTCCCTGAATGTCTTAAGATGTATATCCAACATAACGTGGGGAGCAGATGAGAAAGTTCTGTTGCAACTATACCATACCCTGATATTATCAAGGATTGATTATGGAAGTGCTGTATACTCAGGGGCTAGAAAAACACGGCTCCTTAAATTGAACACTATTCAAGGTCAATCGCTGAGAGTGTGCATAGGAGCATTTCGTACCAGCCGGTTAGATAATTTGTGTATGGAAGGTTCAAAATAAATACACAAACAAGCCACCCAAATTATAATACACTATTTAACAATAATACTTATACTCTGTACAGCGAAAGTAGGCCAGCTGGGGTACGAGCACGAAAAATAGCTGAAGAATGAAATATATAGTTACCACTCAAATTGTATAGTTCAGAATACTGATAAATACCACATTGGTTAATTGATAAGCGGCGCATACATATAGAAGAAATAGAGAGCCCAAAAAATGAATTAAACCCTGCAGTGTTAAAACTAAGTTTTTATGAAATTCTCGGTAAGCATATGCAGTATGAAATTATATACACGGATGGTTTCAAAAGAGGTCCAGATGTCGGCAATGCTTTTTCGGTTAACCAGCATGCATTTAGTTGGCGACTTCATCCAGCAACTTCCATTTATACAGCAGAGCTGTATGCGATCTCTAAATCTCTTGAATATTGTAGCACGTTCAATGTTCAATACTTTTTATTCTGTACGGACTCGCTAAGTACTCTTAAATGCCTTCATAATGGATTCTCATTTGACCCTATAATTAAAATTATTCTAACCATATGGCCATATAAGGATATACGGCAATGAAATGGCAGACAGGGCGGCAAAAACAGTTGCTAAAAACCAAACAATAGATGAAGAGGGGGTTCGACTAGATGACCTAAAGTTAGAAATAAAGAGTGAATTTGTATCATGGTGGAAAAGAGAATGGTTAACCACAAACATTAGGTTAGGTAAGATCAAGAGTAATGTAAATGTGTGGGAAGTACCAAGTGACAAGGAAGGAAAGTGTGGTGTTTAGAAGGATACGTCTAGGACATTCAAACCTTACATCTCTGCACCTATTATTAGGAGAAGAACGTCCCACATGTAGCAGATGCAACAAAAACCTGACATTGGGTCACGTATATATAAGTGTATTGCAAAAAAAGAACAAAGAGAAAGGTATCATATACCAAGCACATGTTCAAAAGAGAAATGGGAAGACAAAAGCTTCATTGTAAGCTTAATAAGTTATTTAAAGGAAACAGAGCTATTTATGAATATCTAATAACTTATTGGAATGATTAAGGCTAATAACCAAGCAGTTGACGCCTTTATTACAAACAAAAAAAATATATATTTAACCTGTCAACGTACAACAAACAGTTGAAAAATTATACTAAACAAACAAACAACAAACGAGAAGACATAATACCACATTAAAGAATTTGATTGTATCACAGCATAAATTACTATAAACCTTGATTGTTATGCAATTTTAATTGGGCATGATGCATCTATAAATTCTTTGATGATATAGAAGGCATTTTTTTGTATCGCGTATAGAGCAGTATGGTTGAAACCCGTGGTATGGTTGAAGGGTAGGTAAAAAAAATGTATACATGTACATTTTGAGATTCATACAGTAAGTATACGATCTATTATTTATATCTATTATATCGTGACAGTAGACAAGTAACTGTCGGGTAGAAGGACGATACCGTTAGTAGGGAATACTACATCGTCCGGGGCACGATTTGGCCAGTAACCGGTCCGCTCGCAATGGTATTACTCAAGAAAACAATACAATTGCCTCGGATCGACCTGGCTACAAGGGACGGTCAAGTTCGAAACAGACAGGCCCCGTTGCTGACGACTGTGCAATGTATGTATAGCGAGTCGCTACGTGGAATGTTAAGTGAAAGAGCGAAAAGGTGTGTTAAACAGTACGAATTGGTATCTTCCCGGGTAATATGGGTTAGAATGCAAGTGGAGTTTCGAAGAATGTTTCTTACTACATGCTATGCACCGGTGAATGGAGAACGAGACCAGGAGCGTGAGAACTTCTGGAATGAAGTAGAGAACGTGTTGAACGTATGTAAGCCAAACGAAAGAGTGATTATAGTGGGGGATATGAACGGATGGGTGAGCGTACTGAGAGAACATAGTGAACGCGTTCTAGGAAAGTTCGGAGACCAAAGAGTCAATGAGAACGGTGAACACCTCCTGAACATCTGTGTGGAGAGAAGCCCTTTTTGTATCCAATACGTGGTTTAAATATAAAAATGTGCATATGTATACATGGCAAAGAGGCGAATCTAAAAGTATGATAGACTTGATAGTGTACGATGAACGGCTTAGAAACCTGGTGAAAGACACAAAAGTAATGCGCGGATCGGAGTGTGAATCGGACCACTTTTTGGTTGTATCATCAAGAGTGTGTTTAGGGCAAAAGTAGGTCTGGAGAAGGAAAACAAACGGCAAACGTAGTGCGAACGTCCAGAATTATGGTTGACAAACTAGTGGTTAATGGTGCGAGAATAATATACGCAGATGCTGTGAGTAAAGAGTTGAATGTGAATGAAACAGTGTGGAACGAACAAATAAAAGACTCTGACGTTGAAAGTGCACGGATAAGCTTGAAAAACCCTGTTGTCAATTGTGCCGTGCGAATATGTGGAAGAGTGACTGTAGGTAGACAGAAAAAATGTGCTTGGTGGAATGAGTCGGTAAAAAAGCCAGTATGCAAGAAAAAAGATGCGTACATGGCAATGATTGCTGCAAGAAATGAGACTGAGAAGCAGCGATTGTATGAGGTGTACAGATTAAGAAACAAAGAATCGAAGGAGGCAGTGAGAATAAGTAAAGAGGAAGTGATGGCTGTGGAAGGAGAGAAAATGCAGAATGATTTTGAGGAAACAAAAACTCTTCTGGAAATGGGTCAAAAATACAAAACGTAGCCCAAAACAGAACGCTGCAGGAGTGATGCATACTAGAAACTAAATAGTATGGGACGATTGTGAAGTGAGGAAATGCTGGCAAGAATATTTCGGAAAGCCATATAGTAGTCAGGAAAGTAAGACTGAAGGGTTAAATGAGCAGAATATAGAAGAAATGACCAATGAAACTGAGAAGGATATTGGAATAAATGAGGTAGAGAAAACGGTAGGAAGGTTGAAAAACGGCAAGGGAGCAGGCGTAGATGAAATCACTGGTGAAATGTTCAAGTATGGTGGTGCAAAGCTTATACGAAGATTGTGTGAATTATTCAATGTATGCCTTATGTGTGGAAAAGTGCCGAGGGATTGGAAGAGCGCGATCATTGTACCATTGTATAAGGGTAACGGGAACAAGAGTGACTGTAAGAACTACAGAGGAATAAGCTTGCTCAGCGTGCCTGGTAAAGTATTTGGAAGAATACTGTTTGATAGAGTACGAGAAACTTCACAAACTAAAATGTGGGATATGCAAGGTGGCTTCATGCCAGGGAAAGGATGTGCCGATCAGATGCTTGCTCTCCAGCAGGTGATCGAAAAGTGTTTAAAGGTAAAAAGGAAGTTGTACTGTGCGTTTGTAGATTTGGAGAAAGCATATGACAGAGTGAATAGGGAGAAGCTGTGGGAAATATTAAATGAATATGGCGTAAATAAAGGTCTAATAAATGGAATAAGGGCAGTATACAACGGTAGTCGGGCATATGTTAGGGTGAGGGCAGGTGTGAGTGAATACTTTAATATTGAGTAAGGAGTGCGACAAGACTGTGTGATGTCATCGTGGTTGTTCAATGTATACATGGATAAATGTCTTAGACAAGCATGTACCGATACAAATGGTGTAATATTTGGTGACGTAAATGTACGACTTCTGGTGTATGCAGATGACACAGTCTTATTAAGTGACAGTGCGGATAAGCTGCAAACCGCTCTGAGGAAGTTTGATACAGTCTGTGAGAGCATGGACCTAAAGGTAAACGTGGACAAAACTAAGATTGTGGTGTCCAATCGGGAAGGTGGAAAGGAGAGTATTTACTCTGCAAGCTGAAATTGTGGAGCAAGTGGACGAGCTGGCGTATCTCGGTAGAGTGTTTACTGCAGATGGTACAATTGAGAGCGAAATTGGACGAAGGGTCAATGCTGGAAGGAAAGTGATTGGAAGTATGTGGACGATAATGAGAAATGAAACCATGAGCCTAGCTGCGAAGCGAGTAATCTATAATGGCGTATTCGTCCCGTCAGTACTGTATGGAAGAGAGTATGTCAAAAAACCAAGAAAGAAAAATAAATACCGTGGGTATGAGATTCCTGAGAAGCGCATGTGGTAAAACGAGAAGGGACAAGATAAAAATGAATGCATAATGACGGAGTGTGGTGAGGAAAAGACGATGATGGATAGATATAAAAGTTGGCCATTACGTTGGTTTGGTCACATTGAGAGAATGAACAACGCAAGATTAACGAAACAAATATGTGTGGGTGAGGTTAAGTGAAAGGCCGGGCCTGGTAGGCCGCGTAAAACTTGACTGAATGTAGTAGAATGTATGATAAAGGAAAGAAAGATAAGGAGTTTTAAAAATAAAAGGGCATGTCAGAGACTACGTATGAATCTTGCGGAAGCTAGGGAGGTATGCGGAGATAGGAAAGCATAGAGAAAGATTGTGAATGAAAAATAAATAAGAGGCAGGGGTTGTTTTGCCTACCCCGCAAGGGAATGGTGTGAAGGTTAAGTTAAGTTAAGTCAAGTTAGTTCTAAATTGGTCGTAGGGCAAATTTCATACGTTTACCGGTACATAATTGAAAAGCGTTTGTGCTTGATAAATCGCATCATTTTGAGAGATTGTTAACCTGCAATAGTTAACTCAAATGTTTAATTTCTTGCGAGTATCATACTCGTGATGGTCCCTTTGAGTGGAAATATAGAAGTATTATATCAAACCGCTTCAAGAATAAACAGAGACGGAAAAGTTAACTAATTAAATCTTATGAATGC
>JARFJB010001904.1:1247500-1310491 GCA_036346205.1 Vesta saturnalis | reverse complement strand
TTGCCCTTAATACTAAAATAAAAACAAAGGGTGAAGGCGGAGCGTCAAACTAAATTTTACACTAAATAAATTTAAAACAACTTAATTTACCAAAAAAAAATACGACACGCTTTCAAACCTTCATAACAAAAAAAAATTCTAAAACACAAAAATCTTAAAATATTCAAAAAAAAACAATATTATGTTACCTTAGGTCTAGAATTACACCTCCCTGTGTTACAACATTGAAACCCCAGGTGATCAGTTACTGCTATAACGGAAATGAAATCTTCCTGCTCTGGCAAAATGATGAATAAAATGTTGACTATTGTTCTTTGATACACAAACTATTCCTTGATTTAAACTCGTTAAAATGTTCTGCATAAATTAAAACTTCTTTAAAATAATAATTTTGAGCGTTCAAAATTTTTAACTTAAATCTTTTAAATAATTTTCTTTATGTTAATCCAAAAGGTTTATAACTTGTTTAAATAACTATAAATTTTAATATCTGCGAAAGTTTTTTATCTTAAACACGCTTTGTACGGTAAATAAGAGGCACTGCAAGAACGTTAGTGTTAAACTGCAGAAGCGATATAAACCAAAGAGTTCATAAATAAACACGATGTCCTCTAGGTAACTTTACGTAAAACCGAAATCGGCACTAGGTATTCTGGTGAATGAAAATTTTAATAAAATCCCTTTACAGGTCTTCTTCAGAAGTAGCTTAACTACCCTTACTAAAAAAAGTACGTTCGTTAAACACCACAAGGTCCAAAATATCAACGTTCTAAACCACCCTTAAAGGTAACAATAAACGTCACCGTAATACTAGAGAGCGCAGTCAGTTTTGACTCAAATTATTACCAAAAAATCCATCTTGAATTTTAAATCCCACAAAAAAATCTTATCTACTTTAATTCCACCAATTAAAAAAACGGAAAAAGAGGTACCCAATACAAACCTCGTTTTCGTCCGTAAGTAGTTTTCAAAAGTTCAAACGTCAGCAGACTTAACGCAAAAATATCCCTGTTTTCCTTAAAGTACGAACAATTAGTCCCCATTCAGTCTCTATGAATTAAAACCAATATTCACTAATAATCTGAACAACTTTTAAGCGTCTTTATGTCGCCAACATGACATCATACACAATAAGCCTACACTATTTATTTAACAAACAAAACACAAACACAAAAAAAAAACAAAACAAAACAAAAACAAACACAAAACAAAAAAAACAAACACAGACACAGACACAGACACAGACAAGACAAAAACACAAAAAAAGACCAAAACAACAAGACAAGACAAGCAAACACAGACAAGACAAGACAAAAGACACAGACATGACATAGAACAATTAATAAACTAAGATATCAGAATAGCTATAACTACTAACAACAAAACAGATATCGATAAACACAACAAGTAAAAAATATACATAAACTAAACACTAAACATAACAATAACACTAAACTATCAAATCATCAAATATAAATCATCAAACAAAACATCAAATAAACTATCTAAATCACAAAATAAACAAAAAATTACAATACAAAATCAAACAATAACATAAACATCATTAAACAAACAAAATTCAAACACAACATAAACACAAAATAAATATCATATCTAAAACAACACTATAACACTAAAATAAACACAAACACTAATAATTAAAACAATATACAATATCACAAATACACATAACATATAAACATAACACTATATTACACAAACACAAACACAAACACAAACACAAACACAAACAAACAAAACACAAACACAAACACAAACACAAACACAACACAACACAAACATAACACTAACACAGACACATATACACGCGCACAAACACACAGACACATACACGCACATGCACACGTACACGCACATCACACGTACACGCGCACACGCACACATGCACACGCACACGCACACGACACACACACACACAAGCACAGACAAACACACACACACACAAATATACACACGACATCACACAACAATACCACACCAACACAACACAAACACAAACACAAACATAAACACAAACACAACACAAACAAACACAAACACAAAACACAACAGAAACACAAAACAAACAAAACACAAACACAAAGAAAACACTAAACACAAACATAAACACAAAACAAACATAAACACAAAACAAACACAAACAAAAACAAACACAAACACAAACACTAAACAACACAACACAACAAACGAACGCAACGTAAACGCAAACGCAAACGCAAACGAAACGCAAACGCAACACGAACACGAACACGACAAACACGAATACGAACACGAACACGAACACGAACACGAACACGAACACGAACTACGAACACAAACACAAAACAAACACAACACAAACACAACCACAATACAAACACAAACACAAATCACAAACACAAACATAAACATAAACACTAAACACAAACACAAACACAAACATACAAACACAAACACAAACACAAACACAACATAAACACAAATAAAAACAAACACAAACACAAAACAAACACAATACTACAAACACAATACACAATACACAAACATAAACAAAACAATAAACACAAACACAAACACAAACACAAACACAAACACAAACACAAACACAAACACAAACCACAAACACAAACACAAACACAAACACAAATACAACACTAAACACAAACACAAACACAAACACAAACACAAACACAAACACAAACACAACACAAATACAAAACTCTATACACATCTATAATAATTGATAAAGTAAATAATCAGGAAGCTGTTACTATGTAAGTTCCAATTAAAACTTGTTAATAACTAAAGTATCTTTACAAAGATTGCAACTTTGAATGTACGAGAGGTAAGAAAAAGATATAAACTAAAGTAGCCTGACCTTTTTTTATGAAAATAATACTCTCTAAGCTTTTTTTTTCTCTAGGAAAGTAAGCCAAATACTTGGTATGTTACAATGTTCGACTTGATTGCCGTAAGGTTCAGGTCCAGAACCGAGGATGGTGCTTTTCGATGGGACGTAATAACTCCAACGTAATATTAGGAATGTAACTGTTTATATAAACTTACAACCAACATTTTTAAAGCTAAAAGGTTTCGGTAAGTATGGTATATAATTGCGAAAATTTAATGCCTTACCTAGCTGTTATAGCTTGACTAATATATGAGACGAATAGAAATACTATGGGTACTCGGAGGTCAATTACTATGTCCAATATAACAAGATTTTCTAGCTAAAAGATTTCCTTGAGTATGTTATATAATTATGAAAATTTATTGTCTTACCTAGCTTAATTAATGAGTGCGAAGAATAGAAGTATGATGAATATTTTCAGTTTAACAACTATATACAGTATACAGACAGATACTAACTATCTGTGCAGTCTGTTCTTTTTCTTTTATTTCCCCAATGGGTAACGGTTGAATACCGATTCCAAAAATAATTTGACTGTAACGACCGTAATAATTGCACTGGTTCTTAATTATCCCTTAACGGAAGACTTTTAATAAAATTTAGTCTTTATTCAACAACCAAGTGCAAAACAAATGAATTTTTATTAAGCAAAATGATTTTTTCAGAAACCAAGGAATTTTTAACAGAAATGATAAGACTGGAAAGTTGTGACCTTTCAAATATTATATATATATATATATATATAGATAAATTGAAGATGAGTGTATGCAACACACATTGCTGGGTAATTTGTATTTACTGTTTGAATGTTGAAATTATAACTAAAGAATGGACAATTATGTTGTATTGTTACACGGATGCGCACTCGGAATAAAACAAAACACAACACTACCTTTAGTTTTGTTCACCAAGAAACACTAAGAAGTCTAATAATGGTTATATCACCAGGTTGTTCAATAAATATAGTACAAATATCCTATTGTAAACACAAGACAGAAGTAGTTGTGTATTGAAAACACTCAATCACAAGTACAGGCGAATAATTAAATGTCACAAGAATGTAGAAACAAGCCCTAACTAATAATGAATAAATAAATGTACAACAATAATATAAAACAAGCCCTAACTAATAATATCGAATATAATACAAATCCCTACGCAAATAATAATGAACGAATATAATGCAAGTCCTAATTAAAACTAAAGAACAATATAATACAAGAATAATAATACAAACCCTAACTAAGTCAATCGTCCGTGCGAACTAATAACTAATAATGTCTATGGAAACCACTACGTGACGATACTGTCGTCGGTCGCACCAGGTCTGAACCTGCTACTTGGTGGTGATGGATGGTCTTTGTAGCAACCGAAATTACTACACCCGAAGGAAGTGTTGTGCGAATGGTGATGCGGATGGCCTTTGTAGCAACGAAATTACTACACCGAAGGAAGTGTTGTGCGGATGGTGATACGGATGGCCTTTGGTAGCAAACTAAATTACTACACCGCAGGAAGTGATGAGAGCTGAAGAAACCGCCAGTCTCAGCGGCCCGCTAGTACGTTGGAGACTACAACTAAATGTTTGTCGAACGCAATGTTCGACTGACGCTGTAGGATTTTACTGCTGCTTATAAAGGATTTGAACAATGGAATCCCCGCCGAGTAAGCCCGTCACGCTAAGCTCCGCCTATAGGGCGTAGCGTAACAGTATCCCACAGATGAGAAATTGCCAGAATAAGACTACTGCAAATATCCGGTCTACCAGGGAAAAAAAATTTGGGACAAAAATTTTTTTTTAAGAAACGCCAGATAGGTGGCAGCTTGAGAAGTAGTGATGTAGGGGTAAATAGCAACTTACTAACTTAAACTAATTCTAATTAAAATGCAAGATGAAAGCTGGTGGACTTTCGTTTAATTGGGGTCATTAATAATATAGGGTTTTAAAACTTTGACATTATAATTCCCCTTGTATACTCCATGTTTATCCTTGAGTTCATAATTCCAAGGATTTATAAAGAATGGACCAACATATTTGGGGGCCAATATAGCTTTGTAATGTTTGGATGCGTCTTATAACATAAAGTTTCTTTTAAATACCGGCGTCTTATATTATAGGTAAAAGACATTTTAATTGATACTTTGGTCAAAAATTTCTTTACATCAACGAACAGTTCTTTAAATCCGGCAATGCGATTGCTGGACGTTGAGTGACGTTCGACTTGAACATCTTCGAAGTGGTCTTTGAATTTAGAAGTAGTTCCATCTAAGTTCATTTCAAAACCGAAATTAATGAAATATGGGGAATTGTTAGTAATCTCATGTTTTGACGACCGAATTGTAGCGGCAACCTTAGGTAACGGTGAGTTCCATTTTCGTTGGTTATTTTCAACGAAACACGAAATGGCAGTTTTTTATATTTCGCTTGTCCTTTCTGACGGGTTAGCCTGAGCGTGTATCTGATCTTTACGTGATAATCGTTCATGATGTTGGTAAACTGACGTGATCTGAATTGGGTGCCATTATCTACAATTATGGATGATGGGACGCCAAAGAGTAGGAAAACACTGTTTTCGATTAGTTTCGCAATAGTTGAAGCGGTTGCTGTTCTTAGAGGAAAAAATAAAGGAAATTTAGAAAAATAATCTACCACAACGAGTATGTTGAGTTATAGCCATCTGATTTTGGGAGTGGACCCACGATATCGGCTGAGATTAGTTCAACGCTTATTTACGTAAGTCCTACCTGTGATGAATCCAGCAGGTTTATTTTCAGGTTTGTGTTTAGCGCACGTTTCGCAGTTTTTGATGTACAGCACATCCGCGTGCATTTTGGCCAATAGTATAAATTTTTCATTTATGGAAGGTTTTGAAGATTCCAAGGTGACCTGAAGTTGATATTGTGAGCTGAAAAATTAATTGTGTTCTTTGAGGTTTACGGATTACCTTTTCAAAAGTCGATTTCCGGTTCCACAGGATTGGGATATTTACCGGGTAAGTATTTATATACCGCGTCGTCTGACATTCTCCATTGAGAAAATTTTGTAGGGTTTTTGGCAATAGAATGTTTTAGAGTCGTATACCATTCGTCATTACCCATTTGTGTGTCCGGGTTTTGATCGATGGCTTCGATGATTGGGACTGAACGTGATAGACAATCCGGAACTACGTTGTCTGCCTTTTCTATGGATAATTGTAATGGTTTATTGTTGCAAGGCCATCCGCTTAAGCGTCCCCGAAGGTCTTTAAGATTACTAAGCCAAATTAAACTGTGATGATCTGTGATAACGGTAAATGTTGCGCCTTCGATATAACAACGAAAGCGTTTGATCGCCCAGAGTACGGCTAGGCATTCTTTTCGGTGATACACGCACACGCACACGCACACGCAACGCGCACGCGCACGTGCACCCACACGCACACGCACACGCACACGCACACGCACACGCACACGCACACGCACACGCACACGCACACGCACACGCACACGCACACGCACACGCACACGCTCACGCATACGCACACGCACACGCACACGCACACGCACACGCACACGCACACGCACACGCACACGCACACGCACACGCACACACACACACGCACACGCACACGCACACGCACACGCACACGCACACACACACGCACACGCACACGCACACGCGCGCACACACGCACACGCATGCCGCCACCCCAGCACGCCCGCACGCCACCCGCCCGCACGCCCACACGCCCACACGCCCATACACTTGCACGCCCGCACACCCACATGCTGAACGCCTCACGTCTGCACGCCACGTCCGCACGACACTACACACACCCACCCACACACCCACACACACACACTCACACTCACACACACACGCACGCAGACACACACACACATACACATGGACGTAGTAGAAATATTTTAATGCTGGACAGAAAATAATGTCACAGAAATTTGTGTGTGAAGATAGAATTCGTGCATGTCGTTTACATACTGTAGCACCTGCTTTATTTATTTGTAAATTTTTAATTAATACTTAGAAACAATATAGTATGCCTTAATAGTAATTATTAGGTGTTTCTTTGGTTGTACTTAAATTTTAATTTGTTTATGGTAGAAGTATAGCTGTTGGTCCTGATCATAAATCACTTATTGTATTCCTAAAAAAATTTGTCCAGATATACAAGCCATATGAAGAGAACGCTGTTAAACTTAATTACGTACTGGACTGGGAAAATAACTGCGAAAGATTTAACGGGTGATTGCCGAAGTTGTTTTGTGAAAATAGGTTGCTATAAATGTAGGTCGAAATATGCTTGGTTTCCGAGATACTGTGTTCTACTTTTAATTTTTAATTATTTTTGTTGTTTCAAAGCTTTGGAAGGATAAATGTGGTTTTTTGGGGGTTATCCGAATATTTCTATTTGCATCAGTGACGTTCATGCGAGAATGCCAGAGCTTTTTTTAATAAAAAATAATGGCGAGCCTCTGACTTTTTCCCGTTTTGATATTTTTGTAAAATTCGTCATCATTACTGAATTAAATTGCTCTTGAATTTGTTTCGTAGGAGGAACCGTTTTTGAACAAAAAATAAAACTATCTCGTCAAAATATCGAATTATTTTTTCATTATTAGTTTGCTACAAAATTAATGTCAATAAGTGAATAATTAAACTCAAAAGAAATGGAATATTTTACAAATGCGGAAATGACAGATATGCATTTTGCCTATAGTTAAAGTAATGGAAATGATCTGCAATCTAGACGACTGTATGCCGAGTTGTTATCCGGAACTTAGAACACCTCATAACTGAATATTTGCTCCCCTTAACCAACGTTTCCGCGAAAATAGTGCATTTATGAAACGAACTGCTGACTGTGGGCGTCCTCGACAAGTACAAACTGTGCAACTAAAGTAGTAGTTCTCGATATAGTTTCGGAGTCACCCGAAGCAAGTAGTCGACGTATTGATTATAAGTAACTTCACTGTATATCAAATTCTAATACAGCAACAATTGTATCCGTTTCATATTCAACGCGTAAAGGCGCTACTACCTCGCAACCTCTTACGGCGTCTAGTTTTTTGCCAATGGATTCTCAATGTAACCGCTCAAAGCCCTAATTTTTTAAATGGCGTTTTGTCTACTAACGAGGCAAGTTTTTCTAGAGATTTTATACGAAACAATCACTTATAGGGTGATGAAAATACACATGGAATCTTTCAAGCTCATTTTCAACATAAATTTCCAGTAAACATGTGACTTGGAGTACTTGATTATCATTTAATTGGTTCATATTTCCTCCTCTTACTATTAAATGGCGAACTTTATCATCACTCCCTACAGGAAGAGTTATCTGTACTTCTTGAAGAAATTCCTCTTCACCTCAAACAAAAGTCATGGTTTGTGCACGATAGTTCCCCAGTTTATTTCAGCATTAATGTACGTCGTTACTTAAATACAGTATATCCAAATCGTTGGCTTGGTAGGGGAGATACGCAACATTGGCCAGCTCGCTCTCCTAATTAAATCCCTTAGATTTCTTCGTTTGGAGTTTTCTCAGGTCATTAGTTTACTACAACCCCGCCGAAAATGTTGAAGACCTTAGGATTCGAATTGGACCCATTATTTTGTGTTAGTTGTTTTGGTTTAATGTTACTGTATTAGATAATAAAAATGTTAGAAATGTCGACAGCAACCTACCCAAAGCGTTTTACAAATTTCGGGTCAATATCTTCAAAATTGTTTGAAACAATAGATAAAAAAGTAAAATTTATACACTGCATCTCGAAAACGAAATATATTTCGACCTACGTTTATGGGTACTTTTTTCACAAAATAACTTCGGGAACCACTAAAATCTTTCGCATTTAATCACAAACACCCTGCATAGATGTAACGTATATCCCAGAAAAATTTTTGTACATTTGAGATTATTTGTCCACAAATTACATTGACAGTCCTGTTAAAAATGATCCTAATACGTTAGATGTAGTCCGTAGCGTAGTGTTAGAAGATGTTTCACTATCGCTCAGGAAAGGTTAACGGTACTTAAAATTTTAAAAAACTTAGATAAGTGTTGGCCAATTCATCAGAAACAGCTAAACGCAAAATTGAAACGTTTTAAAAACATTAAAGATGGTTTGCATGTTGCATAATATCATCTTTTTTATTGATAAAGTAATCGTGCCCACATCTATGTACATAAACATGCACACATTTTGGCATTGTAAGGTGCATTGCTTTATTGTCCATCTATGAGAAAAATGAAGATGGTACTAAGAAATGGATAGTGTGAACAATTGCAAAAAAACTAATGTTAAAAAGCCACTTGCACAAGAACTTCTAAAATTACCTTTTTTATTTATTTAACGCTTTTATTCAACTCACTTTGCCTGTCCGGTTCAAATCTTGTAATTGAATTTTCAACAACTTTCTGATCTCCGATTTGGCTGAAATTTGGCATACATACGTATTCTTGATGACAATACACGAATATATGTCTTTTGCTTTGACTTTTGCGGCCAAATTTGGCCAAATATGGTCGAAATGTTTGTTTATAAAGCTAGGGCCTTGAATTTTTGACTTAAGCTTTTTGCATAATACCATGCACAAAATTATGCGACAAGTTGAATTCAAGATAAGGGGGCTGTGCCCGGGGGGCTCAAAGAGTTGTATTCGGTCAAAACATGAACTATTTTCCGATCCCGGTTGAGCTGAATTTCGGTATACATGTGTATATTGGCCAAGTAAGTTCGGAATTTTTGTTTATAAAACTAAGGTCTTAAAAAAATTGGTTTCTTTCTTTGTACTTACACCCAAGCGACAAAAAAGTAGAAAATAAAAAATAAGTAAAAAAAAAATTTAAAAACGCTTTTATTTCCAAATGTACTAAAAAGAATAAAAACCATTTTTTTATCTACCCAGTAACATCAAAAATTTTTCTGACCATAAATAAAAGTGTGGGTCATACATGATATCTTATACTTATAACAAAGCCTATCAACACCTACATTCAAACAGTAAAGTGCAATGCACTGCAAAGAGCGCCCCACACTTTTATTTTTAGTCACAAAAATTTTTGATGTTATTGGTTAGATAAAAAAATTATTTTATTCTTTTTAGTACATTTGGAAATAAAAGCGTTAACAAAATTTATTTTTTTACTTATTTTTATTCGAGATAGACATTGGTAACTCTAAACGGTTAAATATTCTTATAAATATCTGATGTGGAACAACACACGCCCTTCCAACCTACAAATTATAATTCAAATGAAATGAAATAATTTTAATAAAGTCAGGACCACGAGAGGTCTTATGACTCATTTTACGAAATATACAAGTTAATTTTTAGAAAACGTATGTTAATAATTTCAGAAGTGTACTCAGTTATACCAAATGTAACAATAATAAGTTAATAATCAACACAAAATCAGCTGATTATATAAACAAATTAATCCTCAAATAATTGTTTATATCCTCACATAATTTGTCGTTGTAAAATGAAGTCGAATTAGTTGCAAAGGACTTATAAGGAGTCGACTTGCAAGTACTTCTTTAATTAATTATTAGTTGGTTTAAACACAATTTTGAAACTGTTATTTTTATTTGTATTTAAACCAGATGCAATAAATAAAAATAGTTCAATAATAATTTTTTCTACTCCTACATACGTAACACACGAATAACGAAACACTCTACTATATGTGTGAAAGAAATCTCCATTACGTAACACGGTTTCGTAATGAAAATTAGAACTGAAACGTATGTATATATATATATATATATATATATATATATATATATATATATATATATATATATATATATATATATATATATATATATATATATATATATATATATATATTATTGAGATGGTTAAAAAATAAGCATAATACAGGGGCTAGAGTTATCGAGCTTATATTCTTTATAGTGTGCAAATTTAAATAGATTTGAGAATGTATACAGTTCGTTTTAGTAAGAAAATTAGTATACGAGAGGGAATATATGGTTTTGATATAACAAAACAGGCTTTGTGGGGTTTGCACAAGGTTGTTTTATTTATAAAAGCATTGAGCTATACCAGTAGCATGTGAGAAAGGTCAAAACGATTGATATTTGTGGGTAGGATTAGTTTCGGTGAACACGTGTCAGTAATTTTACAGTCACAATTCATTTATTTAAGCATTTTAAACACTTTACAGATATTAATCACATGAAGTAGGATAATTGTAATATGTAGAACATGTATAGATATAGGTACAATGCAAGAACTATATAAACTATAAAAAAGGGGTTATGGTACGAACACTGTATATTAGTATTTCACAGACAAAGTGTATGAAAAGTGCAGACGAAGTGGTAGTGATTTAGAAACATCGATAAAAACATGAACAACATTTCTGCAATGTGATATTTAATATAAAATTACATTTTGTGTACAAAATTTACATAAATGTGTTAACAATATGGAATTGTGATATGACAAAATTATGGACTATGGAATAAAAGTAAACAGTATTTGTGTTAGAGACAGTTATAAGAACATAATAAATTAACATTGCAAGTGATTTAGACGTTTTAAACGCAAGTTACAAGTAAAATTATATTCAGTTAGGTTAAGTACTATATTTAAGCATTTTGCAAATTTATAGTTTTTTTAGGATAAATTAAGTTTAGAATAAATTATAAAAGCACATAGCAGTAGGTTTCCCTCATTTTATAAAGAAATTAACAATATACATGTAATCTGAACATAGAATTTAAAATATGAAAATGGAAATTCTGTTAAAATTAAGTTAAATGGTTTGAAATAAATGTATTCTGATATAGTTTTTTATGTAGATTCAGAATATGTCATTAGTTTAGGTGTAAAATATAGAATTTCTCAGATATAAGTAAATTTAGATTTTAAGTCGTCAAAATGCAAAGCTTCGAAGCGAAATAGGGCTTGTGAGGTGTCTTTTTATGGGGAAAGTTGCCCTGATTCCAAATCAGTATTCAAAAAGTAAATCCGACTTGCTTTAAAAAAGTTATAGCATAATTTGTATTTTAGTTAATTTAACAATTTTGTTTAGACCAATCAGATGCTTGGATCTTTTGTGTGTAATGTAGAAAAAAAGTTAAAAATTTGGTATCCAAGAGAAATGTATAAAAGGAATTGCTCTTGGTTTCTCGCTCTCTTGCTCTTGCTCTGCCTCTTGCTTTTGTCTCTTGCCTCTTGCCTTTTGAAAATTTTTGTGACTAACAAGTCATAGTGTTGGTGTTAACATGTAAGTTACAAGTTTCGTTTACATTATTGGTTTTGAAACGCGATCAACGTAGAGTCAAGATCTCAGAAACAATTGTTTTAACCTATGACAAAATTTAAAAATTAGGTTACCGATTATAAGTGTCGATAATATTATAATTGTTTCAATTTGAATTCGTGTTCAAACATCGGATGATGTGCATTTTTTTTATGTTAATAAAATCATTCAATTATTTTGGATTTGATGTTTACTTTTCTTGAAAGTAGCAGAGTATTAAATAAACTAAATTCCATAACGGCATCTAAAATAACAGTACAAGTAATTAGAAATTTATATGAAAATAAAATATAAATTTAAATCCGAAAATTTTAGTAAATATTTAAACCAACATTTAAACATACAATTTAAGATAAAGTGCTTATCTAAAAATATATGAGCAATATTACGTTACATCATATTTACCACGAGGAAGAGTTGTTCAACAGTAAATTGATTTGGATGAATTATGGAAAAATTACAGCACCATTGTGAACAGCAAGCAGTATCATCAGTTACGTGGAAGAAGTCTACGTCCAATATTTTAATATGGAACAATCATAATGAAAACATTCTTTGGAAAGTGCAGCAACACATGTGAGTGAAATTTTACTACCGTAACCCATTATTGCATTGATTATTCTTTTGATATTCTGCATTTTTGTTTTCGTTGATTATGTAAAAATGTTTACTGACATGTTATCAATATCTGTAAAGTAAATGAACTGTAATTTTCAACATTATAATTTTATTTTGAACAAAACATAATTGTACTACATTGTAATGAATTATCGTGCAAGTGAACTACAAGTTCAGTATATTCAACTGGCGATCTTCTACCAATGTTTAATCATTCGGAAAATCTTCTTTTAGCATATTTTGGGCAAGTTTGTAGTAAATTTAAACCTTCTTCATTATGGTCAATTTATTCTATGCCCAGGGGTGTAATTTCTATTAAACACGACATTAATATAGCAAATTATTCCAAATTAAAGGCATTTTTAAAAAGACAATCAGAAGGATACAAGTCGAAAAACTGAAAAATCTTAACTCCTGAAGAAATCAATACATGTATATCAAAAGTACCAAATCTAGAATTTTTATTGATTGTTTTAGGAGAACCTCTGCTACTTTACTTGTAGATGCTGGTGGTGATTTAATGGCCCTT
This sequence comes from Vesta saturnalis, assembly GCA_036346205.1. Taxonomy (NCBI): domain Eukaryota; kingdom Metazoa; phylum Arthropoda; class Insecta; order Coleoptera; family Lampyridae; genus Vesta; species Vesta saturnalis. The sequence goes on along the minus strand of JARFJB010001904.1, from coordinate 1,297,137 downwards.
AAAAGGCACGAGGTTGGAAGTGATCAACGGTAGCAGAAGGCTATGTTGATGACTCGGTGACTGGCAAAATAACAACAGCAAATAATATTTTGCAAGCTGTATAAAGTAATGAAAGCAGCAGTCCTGAAGCTTTATCAGCACTCTCAGTACCGACTGCGATATCTATTCCCTCTACCTCAACAGCCGTAGTAAATCAATCAAAGCAACCAATAATTATAAAGTTATTATACGTTTTGTTATGAACGAATAGGTTCAAAAGTAAATATGTAATTAAAAATTATTATTAATTTTATTAAATACATAAACAAAAAGTTACCTCGAGTAAGATTTGAACCTACAACATATACTTTGCTAGAGTACTGCTCTAACCAACTGAGCTATCGAGATACAAGCCCCAATCGATGTAAATGTATATAGAACTTTAACTCTTAAATTACAGAAGTTATAAAATTAAAAGTTGTTTACATTTAGAATATCTTCAATAAAATTGTGTTTGGATGTTTACCATTCATTTTTAAATATTGGCAATCTATAAATTCATTTTATTCAGTTTATTAACGTAACTATTTACTTCACTGCTGTGTCAAAGTATCCATAATAGCAGCGACTATATGTGGATGCGAAAAACACTAGATAATGGACGCAATTTTACCAATGAAGGTGTTTATCTAAAAATTGTTTTTTTAATTTAAAATACTTGCCTTGTTTACATATTACATGAATTGCATACCTAATAAATAAATAAAAACAGGTAAGTCAACCGTTAATTCTGAGTTTGGGTACTGGGCAGGGTAAAGAATAAGTTTATTTTTATAATGGAAAAAAACTCGTATGCATTCGTAGTAGTAGTAGAGAGGCACCTAGCTTTTCACTTTTTGTGACGTCATTTGACCTTGGGGACTTCCCACGGCCGGCCACGTGGGAGACCGTATTTTTCACCCTTATTTTTATGGTTTCTTTTCGGAGACCTTTTTCAACCCCTTGATGGAATTTTCATCACTAATTATGGTCTTTTTAACAGCAATTTTTTTGTCGGGCTTATTTTATGGTTTCTTTTCGGAGGCCTTTTTTATCCCTTGATGGAATTTTCAACCCTTTTTGTTCTACTAAGAGCCTTTTTGAGGGTTGTATTTAGGGTTTGGTCTTTGGGTTGGTCTTGAACTTGGGGTTGGTCTTGGACTTGGACTTGTGGTTGGTCCAGGCGTTGGTCTTGGACTTGGACTTGTGGTTGGTCCAGGCGTTGGTCTTGGACTTGGACTTGTGGTTGGTCCAGGCGTTGGTCTTGGATTTGGGGCTGGGGCTGGGTGACGGCTTCTTTTCGGGGGGCCTTTTTCAACCCTAATTAAGGTCCTTTAGGTAATATTAAGAGCAGTACAACCCCTCGAGATTAAGCAATTGCACGAATTCTGATTGAAAAGATTTTTATTTAAGCTGTGTTTATTAATATGTATTAGGACCCATTTTTATTTTATCAAATGAGATTGCATAATTGCATTTCTCTTAATTCCTATCTACAGATTGTGATCTTTTACATATACGAAAATTTATTTATACGTTGAGGTTGTATTCTAGTAATTAAATTTCTCTCTGTCATTTTAAATTAATCTCAACACGCCTTGCAAAAAATTATTTAAAAGTTAATTACACGACACAGTAATCAGAATATTGTTTTTCTAAACTAATATTAAAACTGGTTGCTTACCTTTGAAATATCTTTAATCACCATCCTCTCTTTAAAATTGTTGTATACACACAGGTCCTCGGTATCCAAACACTTAATATTTTTAAACAAGACATGTTGTTTGCACTAGCTGTAATTAAAGCGGTGCAACTAAATACCACTTTCTATGTTTTGACTTTTGCTTAATTGATATAAAACTGGTTATCGAGCAAAAGTAATTTTTGCAATGTAAATAAAATATTATATGCTGACATACACACAAAATTGTTTTATAGAAAACGAATTCATTATAAAATTCTCTTTAAAATATAACATAGAGTTAATTATAGTTGGTGTAATTATATAATAGCAATATTGGGTAGCATTCTTTGTTTAATAATAAATGCTAAAGGTCATAAATTTTTATAAAACGATTAAAAGGAAGAAATGACAGTAGGTATTACGCAACGCTTAATTAAAAAAAAAAGTAATAAAATCTCTTTTTTATTTATCAGACTAGAATAGTTGGAAAAGAGAAATTGTACAATAATTTGATTATCTCGTCATTTAAGATTAAAGATACAGTGAAAAACTTATTTACAAAATCAAACAAATAACGTATAAAGTCCACACACATTCGAATAGTACTCTTGCAGTATTGTTTTATTGTATAGGAAGCATCTGGAATTTTTCCCTATGAAACGTAAATAATATCCGTGCGGTGCTCGTCCACAGGAATCAAAATATTTCCCATTACCATTCTCGTCAATGTAGATAGCGGTCCAATGCTGACCTGGTTTGTTTGCAGGATCCGTGTTTACGATAATTGCACACGGTCTAGGTGCGTGTCGTGGCAGCGGATTAGAAGCACATACAAGCAGAAACACATTCGTGTGGTTGGGGATCTATTTCAAGCATCTCAACACTTGTGCCGCATACATCTTTGGAATTGGTATGCGTCCAGTCTTGTAATAGTAAGACGTTTTCTAGTGCATACATAGGTTCAGCAATGTTATGGTTTAAACAACTATATGCTTTTGCTTCCTTTTTCAATTTTTTAAGCGACGGACAACCACTCTCGTCAAGGTTTATTATCGGTTTGTTAAGAAACCTTAAAACTGTTGTTTTTCACTGCCCTTAACGTCAATTTTGTTAAATGGTCGCAACACTCTCATCAGCTCCTCATGGAAATTGTTGTAGTGTACATGACCTGACCACCATTTTAATCTGTGATAATTATCCTCCAAAAACTTTATCTGTTGTGACATGGATCTTGATATAAGGTAACCTCGGGGTGGTTCTATCAGTATCAGTGATGAAAGACCATGATCTGTAACCACGGTAATCTCTTTCGGTATGAATTCGTTGTTAACACAGCTAAACCCTTGTACATCTAAGTACGCGTCCGTCTTCTTTCACTTGCTTCTGGATATTGAAGTTTGTAATCTAGATTTGTCCCTTTTAACAGGCGAAATCCATCACCACATTGTGATGTTTATCGATCTCGATCACGTTATCGGATTCTGCATACACCAAACAGTTAACGGTTTCAGGGAGCTCTTCACCAAATCCGACTTCCAGCCGAAGCAAGCCGCTTCTAACTAAATTCCAGTGCGTGCTAGCGTTTGCAGACAAGTAAGGTGTCAGGTCAAAGGCCATTAAACAGTATCCGTTAGGGTAATCACTTCTTGATATATCGTTACCCTCATGTAAAAAATGAATACCAGGGCCAGAGAATAAGGTGTGATACGCCCTTACGTACAAACCATTAGCTGTAAAGGCCGGCTGTAAGGCCTTCGAGGGAATTTGTTGGCAGTCAATATATAACGACATGTAGTTAATATTGCTGTGATGAAAATTGAACGGATTTGAGGCATAACCACCGTTGAAAGCTTTATTTGCTACAAATCCTACGATGCATCGTTTAGGCACCTGACCCAGCAAAACATTATCCAATGATTTTCGCTGTATGCCCGCAGGTATAGTTAACAATTTTACGTCGGTCCTTGTAACAGGGAATTTTGCTGTAGTTGTTTCCAAAGCTTTAGCCTGTGCAATCAGAATAGTAGGATTGATTTGCATACGTCTTACCAGCAAGATAGCGTCCATAATTCGCGTCTTGTAAGTTGAAGCGCGTGCAGCCATTAGGCTAAAAGTATCTCTTGATCGTACAAATTTGATCTTTAGCTCAACACCGCTTATGAGAAACTTTTCTTGATTAAACAAATCCGAGTGCACGTGACAATCATCTCAATCTGAGTGCTGGTCGTCACAAGTGCTTGACGTTTTGAGAAACCGTTATTTCCATTTTCCAGTGTATTCATCTGACCGGCTGTATCATTGTGCCATAAAGTACAACCTGATGCCAACTCTTGGCCTCATTTCCATAATTTAGCAACGTTTCAAAGTATGAGCGATAGGCGTAGGTGTTGTTTGGTTGTGACACCATCTTCTGATTTAAGTAAACCTCCACTTATGAGAAAAGCGAATGCATCCAATTGTTTACCGGTGCTACAACATCCGCATCAGTAAGTGCTGTATCGTCTTGCTTCAGAACTTTAGTTGTGAGGTACAACACAGTCTGACTTAAATATATGTAATCATTATCTTAAAAATATATCGTCGTAATCAGGCGTCTTCTTCTTCTTAGCAACAGCTCTCGGTAGAGACTGATTATTATCGGACAGGCGTACTCTTTATTTTCGGACAGGCGTCAGGCGTAAGATTTCTACCTGCCTCCTGGAACCTTTCTTGAAACGAATCCTTAATAGGTCGATTCTCTATGACGTCACCAAGTATATTGGCACCAGTTCTGAGAGCTTCTTTCCCGATAGCCTTTGCACCAGACTTAAAATAACGGTATTATACTTCTAAATATACCACCTAGCCAGCTTCCTATTCCGTGATCACGTTTTTATGGTGCGCCTCTGTAGATGGAACCAATGTCGTTACCGGCCTGATTCATATAATATTGTTGATAAGGACAAACCATTATTGCACTTTCTTAAAGTGTAGCTTCAGACACGACGTCCCAAACTCGAATGGCATTGCTGCACCCGTGTCTGTTTTTATATTAATCTCGATGTTTTCAAATTCCCGTGTCATCACGGGCATATAATGTGCAGGTGAAAAAACCACGTCTTTATGACCTCCGTAAGCGTAGTTTTCAGAAGTAATATTTTTTATACGCATAAGCGGAGATAAAACATCGCCCACAATTGGCGGTTCAACGATATCGCAATAAACAAACATTTGCGTTGGTAAACTTGTCCATATACTAGCGGGGTGCGGAGGTATTGGCTATGTTCTGATACGGCCGATAACCCAATTGTAAGGCTAAACACTGTGAGAACGCGAATACTGAGAGCGAGGTTTTTAATTTCGTAGTGACGCGCTTAGTTAGATTATAGTATTCGACTGTGATCAATTTACTTATTAGCACATGGTTATTTAGTTCGTTGATAATTTCTTCTATATCGGCATAATTGGGTTTGTAGTTTTTCGCTTTCTTAACATCTCATGAACCAGATCGATAATGTTGGAATGTGGTACGATCCCTCCTTTTATTGTGACAGTGCCCCTTTTATCCCAAAATGTATCACTGCTCGTATTCAGTACACGCAGGAAAGCTTCGCCTTTTCGCTTATATGAAGGTGAAAGTGTTGATACTATTTCGTCGTCCGCCAAACCTTTGCGTTGCGGTGATTCTCTAATATCATCATCAGCATCGCCCCTGATTGTTATGCTAGCGGGTTGACGTAATTGATTGGAAAAGTGTAGATATCTTTGAAGAACTTGATTGTATTGCTGCCATATCTCATGCTCAGTCATTTTTAATTTTAAAACTTTATCCATATAGTTACCTAGCTGCGCTAAAATGTTGTTTTGTGTGACATCTGGTGCCTGTAATCGCTGTATAAAGTCCATTGGCAGAATAATCATCCTCTTAATGTTGTTGTTGTCCATGGTTATTGAAACAGATTACCCAGAATTCCACCGAGTAATGGTCCTAACAAGAGTGGTAGAAAAGCACCGCCTTTCTGTACAAGAAACTGTTTCTTCTTTTTTATAGATTCACCTCTCCGTACCAAACGTCTTAAAGTCTGCTTATGCTGAGAGAGTCGCTGCTTCTGATCAGCAGACAGAGGTACACGACCTTTTAAAATGATATGTGCACACTCGCAAATACATTCCACCTGGATACTATTCAGACATTTCAATAAAGCGTCACGTTGACTTTCACTTAATCTGGCTAATGCACGCAGGGTATCGGTGTTTTCGCTTAAAGCGTCAACCATCAAATATGATGTAATCTTTATGACTGTGAGGCTTAAACACTTTTTTCGCTATATATACTTGGCAAATACCTTGAGACTTAAATATGTTTGTTCTATAGCGTAGCACATCCGGTGTATTCCGTTTTAAATCGAATAATAAATATCCGTACGGATTAGAAGTGGCATCTTGGTACGCTGCCTCTAAAAATTTCAGGTTGTCCGGTGAAATCTGACTTGGTAAATGCTGTATCTAAGCTCTGTAAAATTATGTAGTGTGCATTGAGAGAAATATCCCGATGTCCGCATCCTTCATGAAATATGTTTTGAGTTAAGAAAAACACACGTTTAGGTTTCTATGATGACAGCCATTTGTAAAAATATCAACCACTGAACCGTTAGTTTCGCGTATTAGATCATCAGTTATTATAAACCCTTTTGAAATTCCACAGAGAGATCTTTGAACAACGGCTGCCAGGCGCTGTAAAACCAGATAATTTTTGCAACGCTGTATCGCAGGCAGTTTTGATATTTTTTAGAAAATCCACAATGAAGTACGATTTCCCACAACCGCTACTATTGCCGAAAAGCGGTGCTTAAACTGACCCTCCATCTTGGATCGCTAAACTACACTGAAGCGTCTCTGTAATCATCTTCGTTTAAATACCAAGTGATCTGCGACACCGTTATATTTTACTTTTTATTAAGCGTTACGTAATACCTGCTGTTTTTTCTTTCTTTTAATCGTTTTATCAAAATTTATGATTTTTAGCATTCAGTATTAAACAAAGTATGCTACTCAATATTGGTATTATATAATTTCACTAACTGTAATTAACTCTGTTATATTTTAATTAGGATTTTATAATGCATTCGTTTTCTATAAAACAATTTTGTGTGTATGTGCAGCATATAATATTTTATTTACATTCCAAAAATTACTTTTACTCGATAAATAGTTTTATATCAGTTAAGTATAAGTCGAAACATAGAAAGTGGTATTAGTGTGCCTATACGTGCAGCAGAAAACGGTAGTTATAACCTTAATTTATTTATTTAGTTGCACAGATTTAATTACAGCTAGCGCAAACAACATAACTTTTTTAAAAATATTAAGTGTTTGGATACCGAGGACCTGTGTATATACAACAATTTTAATGAGCGGAGTGTGATTAAAGATATTTCAAACGTAAGCAACCAGTTTTAATGTTCGTTTAGAAAAACAATATTCTGATTACTGTGTCGTGTAATTAACTTTTAAATATTTTTTTGCATTGCGTGTTAAGATTAATTTAAAATGACAGTGAAATTTAATTATTAGAATACAACCCCAATGTATAAATGAATTTCCGAATAGGTAAAAGGTCACAATCTGTAGATAGGAATTAAAAGAAATACAATTATGCAATCTCATTTGATAAAATAAAAATGGGTCCTAATACATATTAATAAACACAGCTTAAATAAAAATATTTTTCAATCAGAACACGTGCAATTGCCTAACCTCCAGGGATTGTACTGCTCTTAATATTACCAAAAGGACCTTAATTAGGGTTGAAAAAGGCCCCCCGAAAGGAAGCCGTCACCCAGACCCAGCCCCAAATCCAAGACCAACGCCTGGACCAACCACAAGTCCAAGTCCAAGACCAACCCCAAACCCAAGTCCAAGACCAACCCCAAACCCAAGACCAACCCAAAGACCAAACCCTAAATACACCCCTCACGTGAGCAAGTACAAAAAAGGCTTGGCTGTCAAAAAGGCTCTTAGTACAACAAAAATTGTTGAAAATTCCATCAAGGGCTAAAAAAGGCCTCAGAAAAGAAACCATGAAATAAGGCCGACAAAAAAATTGCTGTCAAAAAGACCATAATTAGCGTAAGAAAAATATACCTACTGAAGGCATGTGCGAATTTGTGTCTAAAAAACTGAAGGATAGCGATATCCTTCACTCAGTTTTTAAACATTTTACGCAGATATCGTCGTCTCGTTGTAAACGTTTACAAACTCAATTGGCCATCAAAGTAAGAAATGTGAATACTATTAAAGTTTCCGGAAAGACATTAATTTTCCCTTAATTTAGTGATAGTATATATAAGTAAATAAAATAAACGTATTTTCTCAAAATGCGCACTAACTTGGTTAACGAGATAGAAAAACGCATTCTTACATGTACAAAGCATTGGGCAGATACGAAGTTTTCAGTATATTTTTTTATAGGTATATGGCTTTATACAATCATTAGCCATACATAAAGTGATTTTAATTTGTTTATTTTAAGGTAACTAACAAAATCAAGGACGTCACTAGTTCTGTTATTTTAATTTGAATTTGATCTCTAACTTTTAATATGGAAATTGAAATAAACCATACAATCCTGTAATACATTTATTGTACTTTATTTTTATAGGATCGTTCATTACAAGATTAGGTACGTGTATAAAACGTTCAATGGTCATAAAAATCGTATTTAAGTGATGGTTACGTATTACTCATACATCACTCCTCGTGTACCCTATAGGAGTAGAATAAGCATAGTGCACAACTCGGGTGGTAATGTCCATTACCACCCTTGTTATGTGATGTACATTTCATATTTAGGTACTATCGCGCTCAAAAAATTCTGGTACAGCTTGTTACTGTAGACAGATCCAAAATTCAAATTTTGGTATAGACATGTTTGTTGTATATAAATCGGACATCTCACGATTTTCAAGTAGAGGTTAATTATTTTGTCAAATTGGAAAATTTGGTAGATTAAAGACTCCTAGAAACTATCACTTGATATTTCATGGTCGAAGCCTGCTAACGCAGTTTATGTGTCGTCAAACCAAATACATACAGCCAAAATGTTGCTGTACCAGTATATTTTAAGCGTGATATTACACAGATAATCCCTACACTCAATGTCGCTTCTCACATTGTTGTCGTGCCATGTTTTTCTAGACCTCCAGCCTTGCCTAAATATCCAGGTTTCATCTAGATATACTAGATCTTACAGTGCGAACGTTTGGGTTGGAACGTTTCAAATAAAAATATGTCTGAGCATCCACGGTGAAAATCCTCGGACACGTCAACTTTATTTTTTGAAAGCGCATCTTTTATATTTTTTGAAAAAAATTACCCCCACCCCTTTGCACAATGACGTGATCGACATTTTTTTTAAATGGCAATTTGAGCATTTAATTTAATATTTTATACTGTTTTCCTGACTGTTTATTTATTTATCTAATTTTTAATTAAACTAATGTGTGTTTTAACTAGAACCTAAAAATTCGTCAATTATCTTATTTTATTTATTTTAGGATATTCTCACTTTGACATGTCACAATTTCAGTATGTTATCGCACAAATACCACAAACTGCACATTGTCGTAAAGAAGAATAATAATTCCCGAAAAAAAATATAGGTTGCCATTTAAAAAAATTCCGATAACGTCAATGCACAACGGGGCGGGGGTAATTTTTTTCAAAAATACCAGAAACGATGCGCATTCAAAAATAAAGTTGACGTGTCCGAGAATTTTCGGCGTGAATGATTAGACATTTCTTTATTTTAAGCATTCCAACTAAAACGTTCACATTGTATGTTGCTTCTTGTTTATTTTTGAAGTAATTTCTTAAAAACGTAGCTCTGTCAGCAGCTATGATCTTGTTCGAATAAACCTGCTATGGGATCATCCATCTTAAAATTGAAACCAATGTAATGTAACTGTTGCTTTAAGCTTGTTGCACTAAAATAATTAAGTCAGTCTGTGTAATAAGTATTTTACTTGTTTCTTACACTTCCAATGCATATCATAATTTTTTCATTGCATTCTCTACATCAGTCTACATCTACATCAATGGTGCGTTTCTTTTGACGTTCTTTTTTCTTCTGAGGTGTACTGTGTTTTGACTAGCTTTCTAACTTGCAGCAATTCGTGCTTTGGTACGTGTTGCAGTTTTTTATGTAGCTCCACATACTTCGGCAGTTCACTATAAACGATGATGGACGTATGACAGATTTTTAATTACAATACTGACCTGTATAATCGACGTTAGAGGCAAATTCGGTCCATTTTGATCACACTCTGTTTCAAAATACCGAAGAACATTCATTAACATGACCTGGCTTTGACCTATTAAAGGTTTACCTTTTAAGGACATGTCACTAGAACTTTAAAGAATTGCAGTAGTTTTAATAAAAACTGCTTTAATAACTCAAGGAATGCAAAACGGGATAAATGGACGTGACAGATTAAAACAAACCAAGTGTAAGGTTAAGTTGCTGATTTATGTGAGACATACGTTTTCAGCATTTTTAATATTTAAATGTGCAGACGTTCGTTAAAATTTCCCTTCTTTTTCCATACGTATATTATTTATGTGGAACAGAAATACGTATGTATTATAATTTCTTTGTCTTATTTATTATGTTATGAACCATAAGACACCTTTCGCGGTCCCGCCTTTAATAATATTTTTTGGGATATTATGCAACCTCTATTTTAATACGTTCATAACAAGAATAGGCAACATTGTAAAAACAAAAACAATAATCTATGTCAGATAGAGATTAATAGAAATCTAGATGCTAACCGCCCGGTTCAATAAAAATGAGGATAATACAGTTTAAGGATTTTCAATCTTATTTAATTACTGTTAATGCATTTTGATTTTGCATTAAAATACTTTATACACAAAAATTATGTGAAATTAGATTATATATAAAAATATGTCTTCACATTTTGTTATAAGAAAACTTTGAACAAACACAAGTTCCACCTTAGGATTTTTTTGCTGCCAAATTACGCCTCGTATCAAAAAATTGCATAGATCATAATTAATCGATGCGTTTAAGATTTATATCTCAGTATTTTTATATCTTTGAAATATGCAGCTGTTTCAGAAATAGTTGATAAAAACCAAAAACTGCCCCTAATAACCCCCCCCCCCTCTCCGCCCCTGGATTTCTCACAAAATCTAACCAGCTCCAGGAAAAATCAAATTAAACTTAAACACAACATTTTAGATACGTACATATTATGGTTCTGAAGTTATCGCGACACTAATTCATCTAGCTAATTATTAATCGCACGCGCACGAAGATTTATATATACCTACATACGTATATGTGAGTTGAAAGGTAAACACTAAAACTATTGGAGCTAATATCTAAATTGAAGCTACCATACACAGAATGTTGGTATACCAAATAGTGTTATTAAAAAAGGTAAGTACAGGCTATCCCAAAATCGAGGGCAAGCATGGGGATCTCGCTTATTATAAGAGATAGGATATAGGTTTAAATTCGGCACTTTTGCTAAATTCGATGCCGAGTAATAATCTGAAGCTATCTCGAATGGATTTGGTTTTATACTCAAAAAACTAAAAATTTCGATTTTCGTTTTTCGCGTTTGGCCACCTTATTATTAGGAATTTTCAAAATTCGATTAAACATTATTAAGGCACCTTTTTACGCACAATACTAATACGGTATTAGAAATATTATGTGACGTTTCGTTTATTCTGAACCATCATCAGGTTTATTTTTTCTTATGGGGGTTAAGATATATTTTTATGTCGTTGGATGGAGAATGTTATGCTAATTTTAGCAATATATAACACTTTATGGTTTGATCGACTGCGAACTAAAATTATGAGAAAAATACGAAGAACAAGATTCCTCCTTCTTGGATCCAGCAAGGAATAATTACAGTAGTTCTACTTATTTAATTTATTAAACTCGTTAGAACATCCCAAAAAATATAAAAACTGTTAAACAATTTAAAAAAAAACATTAACAAACCACTCAAACAAGTAGGTCTATGTAACACGGTCATAATAGCGACAACACAAATTTATCGATAGGTAACAACAAAATAATTACACAGACAAACAAACAAAAATTATTATAATAAATGTTCGAACAAGTTTCCTCCTTCTTGAATACAGTAACGAATCTTCTTCTACAATTGTTTACCTTCTTTGAATGGTTCGCCTGGGAATTTCACGAAGTTCATTAACAACCCTATTCTGGAGTTCTTCTATATTTTGCGGTGGCGTCTTATAAATCATATTTTTAAATAGCCCCAGAGGAAGTAATCTAAAGGGGTTAAATCTGGACTTTTGCTGGCCACCTAAGTGGTCTCCTATTTCCCATCCATTTATCAGGAAATTCGCCGTTAAGATATTCACTTATTATCGCAGCATTATGAGGAGGAGCTCCGTCCATTTGCCACCAGAGAGTCCATCTTTCGTTTAGCGGAACATCATCCAAAAGGTCTGATATTTCGTGTTACAAATGCGAGGTAGCGTTGAGACGTTAGGATACCTTGTAAATAATTGGCCCAAGGACCCTATCCTTCCAGATTCCAACCCACACATTAAAGGACCGGTCGCCTTGTCCTCGCATTTGCCTATTAATTCGTGGATTTTCAACGGACCAGTAGTGCTCGTTATTACGATTAAACATTCCATTAGTGGAAAAATTGCACTCATCCGTCCAAATTATTTGATTAAGAAAGTTGCGATTTTCCAGCATTTTGGTATTAAGTTGGTTACAAAATCCAACCGTCTCATATCGTCCCCAGGCCGAAGAGTTTGACTAACGTATAACTTAAATGGTTTATAACGGTGTTGCTTTAACACTCGCCAAACTGTCGTTTTGCACTTCAATAGTTTGCTCTATTTCTCTGGTAGATGTTGAAGGATTTTCTTGAACCTAAGATGGATAACATAAAGTCATAACTCTCAAAAAAATTTCTGCTGAAATTAGCAGTGAAGTGAGTGGAAATTCTTATAATTATATAATACTAACAAATAGTACCTGATGTAATATTTCTTCTTCGGCATCTCTGTCTAGCTGCTACCATAAGCATTTCGAGGTTTCTGAAAACATCCAAATTCTCGCAAATTTTGGTCTAATTTTAAAAATATCTCTGGTTTGGTTGCCCTCTCCGGATATTCCTCTAAATATCTTTGTTCTGCTCTGACACTATTTCTATTGCAGCTATAAAATATCCTTATCATGTCTCGTTTTTCTGAATTTGAAAACATTCTAAAAAACTTGCAAATTTTAAAGCACTAACACGAAGGATCTTGCAGTTATTACCTTTTTACAGTTAGAAAATGACATGACAAAAGCCAACTCCTGAGTTTTGTTTGATTCATGGGTATCGTGATAATGTAATATTTAGTTTTATTTAAGAGTATTTTAGTTCGCAGTCGATCAAACCATGAAGTGTTACATATTGCTAAAATCAGCATAACATTCTCCATCCAACGCCATAAAAATATGTCTTAACCCCAATAAGAAAAAATAAACCTGATGATGGTTCAGAATAAACAAAACGTCGCATAATATTTTTAATACCGTATTAGTATTGTGCGTAAAAGTTGCCTTAATAATGTTTAATCGAATTTTGAAAATTCCTAATAATAAGGTGGCCAAAGCGAAAAACGAAAATCGAAATTTTTAGTTTTTGAGCATAAAACCAAATCCATTCGAGTTAGCTCAAATTTCTTTTCAGATTATTACTCGGCATCGAATTTAGCAAAAGTGCCGAATTTAAACCTACATCCTTTCTCTTATAATAAGCGAGATCCCCATGCTTGCCCTCGAATTTGGGACAGCTTGTACATAGAAGAAATTTATACAGTTTAACTAAACTACAGAGAAACACATGTTCTTTTTTTGGATTATTCGGCATCGAAAATAGTGATGAATCGTTTGTTACGTTAAAAAATCACGATTATAATGTCAAAATTACAAGCAAAATTAATATAAGATAATGCTTACAAATCACTAATTTTAAAGCAGTCAGATGTTAAACCGGTTGTGGTAGAAATGCATTCAATAAGGGGAAAAATGTAATTGTGCAAGACCTGATAACAAAAACAACTGAAAATATAAAAATAGTGGAAGTACGAATAACGCCACGCAATTATACGTTAACTGAAACTCTCAGCGTAATTTAAGTAGAAATAGTACACATATAAGAAAGTCATTAAATGAACTTGTGTTCAAGGAAAGAAAATTCTCTTAAACCAGAAGTAAAACATGATGAAGTAGAATTTGATTATCACTTAGATGAATCAATTGTATCTAAGTTTGGGAGAGTCATTAAACGTCCTTGAAAACTATAAGATTTTGTAGCGTCTTAAATAGGGAAGTGATTGGTATTTAGAAGCTACCAAAGACGGTGGCATTGGCAACACTATAATGAAAATGTAGGTATTAGATGAAAATAAATCACTACAAGAAAGTATATTGAATTTGATTGCAATCATTAATTAAATACAAAATATATAAGCGCATACAAAATAATTGCAAACGTAGCAATGTTTATATACAACGGTACTTTTGCCAAGGTTTGTATACGATTTTATTCAGAATTAAAGAACAAGCAACATTATACAGTTCAAATAAAAAAATTTTGGAACACATTCATCACGGCTTCTCGTTTAATATTGAAGGTCGTGACAATGCGACTTTTAATTTTTACTTTAATGAGAAACCATAAATGTTATGCTTACAATTTTTCTATTAGTTTTGTCGTTACTTGCCATCAATAATTCACTTATTCAAATTGTGCTTATTAAAGAAAACGTGTTGTTTGTTTTCAACGATTGCTTGCGTTCACTCTCACCATCTACGCACGTCAGAAAAAATAGTTGCATACGCTAGACCCTTTATTAAAGTTGTCAATTTGACATTGATAGTTTAAATCGATAGTAGCTCCCCCACAAGTTGGAAAGTGGACCATTACTCGCCGCTTCATCTCATTACTGTCTCCTTTTTTTGTTATTACTGACCGGTTAAAGTAAACCCGTAGAATCATTCAATTTTCACCCTTTAAATGATTAAAAAACGGTATGTTACAAACTAATTGTGAATAAAATTATTTATAAGTTATGTACTAAATTTGCATTAGTAATTAAAATTTAAGTAATTATGTGAAAAATGCAGTGTTACTTTTAAGTTTGAATGTATTCACTTACATGTAGAGCTTACGTTATAATTATATGGCAAAAATATACTAGCTACCTACAATGTAGCCAATAAAGCATTTCCTGTTTTGCAACTCCTTTGTTTCCTTAATGAAGTCTAAAATCACGTATTCATAAATTCACCTTATGAGGTATTCTGCATCATATGGGGAAGTAGTTTATCTGAAACCTTATACATCTAATAACATCAACCAGTGCTTTCCCTAGTCGCAAACATCATTTTATCATAAAAGCTGCCATCCACTTCTATAAATTGAGATGCAATCGCAAAATTTTATAGACGGATGAACATTTCATAAGTAAATAATACACCCAAAAATAAATTTTATTTACATTGTGGAAATGTATTAATTTTAAAGAGAGTTAATTTTAATACGTTCTTTTACATTCCATTTACTTCAAAAATGAAAATTCTACTACAAGCCACAAGCCTGAAAACTTTAACACCTGTATGCCTCAAAACGTAATTTTGTAAGTATCGCAAGCGGTCTAGGTATTGTGCCTTTTTTAGTATGAGTTTTCTACTTCACGAAGTGCGAAATGTAAAAAAAACGATGCATTAAGTTTAAATACGAAATAATCATTTTTCAACAGAAATTTCCATAAGAACTTCTTAGATTACATATTAGGTGCATGTGCATATAATTTTATACAAAATAATGCGCTAAGCCTGTAAAAAATGCATCGTTAGCAGTATGGTGAACATGAGCTACAAATAACGAGTGAGAGGTGACATATAATAAATGTAACCTATTTATTGCCACCATACATATTTAACTAATTATTTTTACTTGTGTATTGAGATGATACCACAACCATCGCTTCTCCAAATGACATCTAACATGATAAACGTGAGACTGACAAGAGACTTACTATTTCATTTCCTATCTGAGGAGAAATTCTTTTATTTTCTCCGTTTAAAATTACTCCGTAATCAGAGGTGGATGTGGTGTTGCTTTTGGTGTAGAGTGAATAGACTAACAAAAGTCAAAATAGGGAAAGTCATAAATCAGAGGGGCGCCACTTTATTTAAAATCAAAGATAAATCATTAGCACACACATAAATGCTAGTACTCTACAGTAATAATCAAAAGAAACAGAAACTTGTTTATCTTTCGTAGCATTAACCGGGCAAATCAGCTATTGTGCTTCTAGACTGGTCCTACCTTTAAAATATTCGCACCTAATCAAAAGAAGATATCGTGCTGCAAGACCAACTATAAAGGTCATCAATCTTATTTACTCAAACATTACTTTAGATTAATTTTATGGATGGAATTTTTTAAATAATCAACGTTATAAGCTTTCGTAGAAATTATAAACCAGACAATGCCGTATAATTTTGAAAATTTACCATTAAACAATTAGCGACAAGAAAATAATCAAAGCTACAGTTGCCTAGTAATTTATGTGAACCGTAAATTATGGTTGTACTATGATATGGCAAAAATCCGAGAATAAAGTAATACGTCTAAAGTTCATTAACACTGTATATTACAATAATGTAAATAAAATAAGATTCATTAAGTATTCTGAACAAATAATTTCCACTTCCGATAGGAAATGATGCCTAATCTGTCAATAAATGAAAATGATTGACTAAAGTTTGCAAGTTCAAAACCCAAAATCAAATAATGATAAGCCTTTAATTACCTCAATTATCTTCATACTGAACACACACAAAACATAAATTCCATAAACCGCAAATATCATACATAATACGCTTCGGTAATTGTATCCGCAAGTCTGAAGGGCGTCAATTTGATACCATGCAACAAAAGCGTGTTCATCTACTTACTTAAATACAATTACACAACTTTTATTTCGATCACGAAAAGAAAAACAAAAAGGAAATTCCCTTAAATTTACACAGATTTCTAGTCTACCTTTTTGTTCCCAGTTCACAGCAACAGGAAAAAAAAGGCCACTATTTCATTACCCCAAATTCGAGCTTTGAGCTCCTTCAGCCACAATCATGGATTCAGCATACATACATTACGTGTATATGCATGGTGGGATTAAGGATGGGTGTGGTCAGGATAGAATCGGAAGGAACGGAGTTAGGGTTCGGGAAAATACTACCCCAGCATTCGCCTAAGCAGCCGGACATGGTGTGCATATACGCAGTAGCCATGCCGCTACATGTATGAGGAAACCCTCTGAAAAAACCTCATACAAGGTAGACGGTAACGGGAATCGAACCCATTACCTCCCAAATGCTAAGCAGATCGTGTCACCACTACGCTACCAGCTCGGTTGACCCTTATAATTCATCGGAAACTAACCAGTTGAATCTTCAATTCTTTATTTAAATACGAACCACCGCAATGAACGACAACTCTTTGGATCGTCAGGTAAATTAACTAAGTCTTTTAATTTAAAATCGCAAACAAATAGTGAAATATTTAAACATAGTCAAGGAGTCTTCCATTAACTACTTCACCTGGTTTTATTACACCTCATCTTTAATTAAACACGCTTAAAGTATAAAATTTGCCCCAGAAATAGGAAAGCACTAAAATAAACACTAACCGAAACACCAACACAGAAATCTCCTATCTTTAACCCAGAAATAGTGAACGGGCTAATTGAGATAAATCTTGTGCGCACGGTACACTGCATCATTCGGTCCAAGCTTTTAACCAAGTCTGTCAACCTAACTCTTACCGACTGCCTACAAAGACCCAAAACAAAATATCTTTAACCCGCTAAAATCACGTCATATCTAACCGCTTCCATTAAAGAGTGTTATACTCAACATGCAAGCTGGACGCTTTTCATAAGGAAAACAATATTTCAAGTCACTAAAAACCCGATAACCATAATTGAAATAACAAACATCTTGTTTTCTAATAACAAACCCCATTGTCCCAAATAAATCTTCTTTCCCCAATAAAAACTTTATCCACAAATGAACTGTTCAGAACCACTTAACCGCGTGATCAGATCCAACACACTGTCGGTGAAGCGGTCCGGCGCCAAGGAAATTTCGGACAACTTATCATTATCCAAAACACTGGAGGCTGTCACCATACCCCCAGCGCCAAGGAATCAAATGGACAGCGATATATGTTGCCATACTCGCGTCAGTAATGTATTGGATTAACCCTACCCTACCTCCGCACTACCACCAAACAACATACTCACTCTCGCAGGCTTGGAAGAGGTCCGGCAACCGCGTCCCTCGCATTCGAACTAAATCCTCTATATATTCCGTTTTATCCATAAATGAACTGGTAGTCTATGAAGTACTCACATCCACTTAACCACGTTATGAGATCCAAAACATTCAGCACGGTAACTTCTTACAAAGAAGTTCCCCGATGAAAACGTAATATTACGTTTCTTAAAACTCTTCACAACAAGAATAAAAGTTAATTCCCAAAGCAATACATTTCCTTTTAACGAAACTGCAACAACAAACATTAACATAATCTTCACGGAAAGCTAACATTTATTTAAAATTTTACTTATGATATCCAAATATACTAATATTAAAAAAAAGTCAAATTCAACCATACGTGACATAAAATGCAAACACTTTACCATTTAGAGATGCCTTCCACAGAGCTTCAGTGTGTAAAATTATTACTTTAAAATTGCAAAATATAGCGGTAATAAAATGTTTAACACTTTGAAGCCCAGGTAAATCCCGTCACCCCAGAATATTTTAGTGAAATAGTGTTTTTTATACCTTTAAACGACGTAAAATGAATTCTTTGCGTTGCAAGTGCCCACGATACGAACAATAAGTAAAAACTGTTTGATAATGGTGATTTTGATAAAATAACAGTGAGGTAAGTGACTTATTATCGTAAAATCGTGTGAGATGACGAAAAATAAAATCTACTAATTGCATAATTCTTATTATGTTGTAAATGAATGAACGGACACGGACACGGACACGGACACTGACACGGACACGGACACGGACACGGACACGGACACGGAGGACACGGACACGGACACGGACACGGACACGGACACGGACACGGACACGGACACGGACACGGACACGGACACGACACGGACTTACGGACACGGACACGGACACGGACACGGACACGGACACGGACACGGACACGAGACACGGACACGGACACGGACACGGACACGGACACGGACACACAACGCACGCACGCACGCACGCACGCACGCACGCACGCACACACACTCAAGCGACATGATGGCCAATTTGGCCAAAACGCGTTATAGTTTGTAACATTGTACTGATAAGTTGATGTTTACTTTGGAAAGGGGTATTTATTTCATTCGTGTGGGCGGTTGCATCAACCAAAAACGCTAAGTCAGCCAGCCAGTTCATGTAATCAAGTCTTAAACCAATTTATCTTTCGATTTCATAAACATCGTGATTTCGCATCGTTAATCTAAAAATCGTTTTAACATTTGTCACGGGCTGAATCATCAGACTTCAGCAAAGCACACGACGTCACCATATTTACCATGGCAACATTTGAGAAATTCTTGGAATTGGCGATAACTCAAACGGTTTCAACTTCTTAGTAATTATGCTGGGTACTAGGTAACTAGCTGTTACTACCACTCTCGGTCGGTTTGAAGCCTTTTGAAGTAGTTCTTGTTGGGCTTAGAAATCTTTCTTCAAATAGCTAACTTTGTCTTTGCGGCACATATCACGATAGGAATCATATGTGCCTGTCTGAAATGTCGTTTCACATTATATTCTTTAGCAGTATATTACATAATAAGAGTGGTAAGTAGCCTATTACGCACGAGTGCATTATTACGATCTCGAGCGGGCGAAGCGAGTGTCGTAATATTATTATTAATATTAGGAGTTACCGCCCGAGTTGTTCACTATGATTTTTCTACTCCTGTAGGGTATAAGAGGAGTGACCTATGAGTAATAGGGAACCACCACTTTTTTTGTTACTTTTGAACAAAAGTACCTCATTTTGTAATGAACGGTCCTATAAAAAAATAAATTACTCTGTAAATGTATTACAGGATTCATGGTTCATCTCAATTCTCAAATAAAAAGTTACATCTAAAATTCGAACTAAAATCAATAGGAGTAGTGACGCCGTAAGATTTGTTACTTACCTTAAAATTAATCACAATAACCTCACTTTATTTATGGTTATGATGATCAAACCTTATTTTAATTAATTACATAAAAGTACTAACTTATTAATATCTGTGAATTAAAGGAAGTATTGATGAAAAATGTAAAAATGTTTACAATAATGAACTATAATCTTTAACACTGAAGTAAATAGCATAGATACGTGTGTGGGTTTTGATGTCTTTAATGAAGCTTCTTAATCGTAAAGCGTATTTTCAATAAATTATATACTAAATTGTAATGGCAACTGAATTAAACCTTTGTTAAGTATAGAGTTGTCAATGATTGTCTACTACGATTTATGACCCACATATCCTTTAAAAGTTAGATGACCGTTAACTGCATCACTTAGAACGGTATCAGAAGTAATACCGTAAGTTAAATGAACACTAAATATAACAAATATATTGTGTTACATTACAATTAAGAAATGTTAAATATGCTTTCTTTCTTTCAATGTAGTACCTAACTCATTTATGAAATTATTAATATATTTAAAGACAGTTTTGTTACAATTAATAAAACAAAAAGGTACAGAAACAATATATAATAAATAACATAAATTGTAAATGCTTTCAAGTATGATTTGCTTATTTTATTTTTTCAAGAAAGCTAACGTTATAATCCAAATTTACTTGTAAAATTGCTATATTTTTAGATCATATCAAAGTTACTGTCTAATAACCTATTTTTTATTCACTAAATCAGCTTCAATAAAAAGTACATAATGCATTATCAAATACGTTTCATGTAAAATTTATAGTTTAAAAAGTCATGTTCTATACTTCATGTCTTACCTGCTATATAAAAGTTTCTTTAAATCGCAATATCAATATATGTTTACCTAAAATCACATTTTAACATGCTAGGATTAATAGGAATAAATCGGCTTGTACTCCCAATCAAGTGCTTTAACTACAACTAATAAATAGGTTATATACAGGGTCCGCCAGTGAAGCGGAAAATTTTGAAGTACCCAATTTTATCAAAAAATGTTTATAATCAACTTTACAGGTTTGAGAAAGGGAAAGTATGCCATTTTATGTAATAATTCCGCTCAAGTGTAAACACTCTTCTAATCTATATTGAAAGTTTACCATTACTCGGCGGAGCAGCACAGGTTGAATTCGCTCAATTTCTTGTGTAATGTTTATTGCTAATTACGGTAAGGTTTGTGGTCTATTACTGTACACCTTACTCTTCAGAAATCCCCAAAGGAACAAAGCACATGCTGAAAGATTAGGGGATCTTGCGGGCCACGAAAAGTCACCATGTGCTTCATCTGACATAAAGTTTTCATCATCATGTATATGTCGCAATATTTCTTCGCTGAAAATCCCACGAGCAAGCGTATCACCATCTTCCAACTCTTGGATGAATTTTGTAAGGGTGGAAAGATAAGTCTTTATGTAAAATTCGTCGTAACGATGTGTCGCTAATGTTTAGTGCAGAAGCATGTTTCACTGCAGAACGCAGTGAAGTACGTGTTAATGCTACTCGCACTCTATCAATGTTTTCCTCCGTTCTTACAGACCTTATTGCCCCTTTATGCTTCAATTTTAATGTGGAACAGTTTCTTCAAATTTTCTTACCCACTGTATAATTGCATGAGCGGACGGCACACTTCCATATCGTGTAACATTGAAATTATTACGAAACAATCGTTGTAACGAAGTCACACACTCGCCATTTTTATAAAACAATTTTACGCAAAACGCACGCTGAACGCCTGACCACTTCTCCACGTTTCTGTTTAACTGTCAGTAACTGTCAAACAATAATCAAATCATAGAAACATTGACTTTTGACAACAAAAAAAATGCGGATTTCTGAAGAGCGGGGTATACTTTATACCAAACAAAACATTGACGTTAACTCAGTGAAACAAAATTCTTCAGTGTTACCAAACTAAGAATTTTGAATTTTCCCTCGTTTAATCGTTTAATCTGGCTAGTGCCGCCTATACCTTCATCGGAACCGTGCTTTTATTCAATAATAATGTATACATGTCATTCTACATAACTAACTTAGGTATGTAACATATATATATATATATATATATATATATATATATATATATATATGTGTGTGTGTGTGTGTGTGTGTGTGTGTGTGTGTGTGTGTGTGTGTGTGTGTGTGTGTGTGTGTCAGATAACATTTCCAGCATGGGGATCTCGCTTATTATAAAAGATACAGATTTGGTTAAATTAGATGAATTACTCCTAAGGATTAGTGAAATTATAGGACACTCTCCAATTTCCAAATTTCCATGTATTTTAAGACTTATGGCAAGAAAAGAAAATGTCAAATTTCTTTTTCTTGTAATATCTTTTGTTATATTAGACATATAAATTTTATTTGCACTTTCTTAAGATATTTTTATGCAGAATTTAAATATCAATTTGGATTTTATTTGCACTTTCTATTTTTAGTTTCAACCCTAAATTAAATTTTTCTTATGGAACGACAAGTCGGCTTTGAAATAATTGATCGTGTTTTTTATCCTCTTTACAATGATATAGCACATGTACTATCTATTTTTAAAACAACAAAGAAAATTTAAAAAATGTATTTTATTAAAGACTCTAACAATAAGCAGGCCGTGAAACATAAAAACACAATCGAATTTAATGTCATTTAAAATTATTCGTTCCAGAATATTTTTGTGTCAAACATGGCTTTATTTACTAATACTGAAAAGTTTGATATGTTGAGTTGTTACATCTTGTCTCATAAAACAGTTTAGAAGCTGAACGGATGTACTTTAGGCTGTATCCTGAAAGAAGGCAGCCCAGTGCTCGTACGTACAGAAATTTGGTAATTAATTTAAAAGAATATGGTTCATTTTCAAAACCTACTAGAAATCCGAAATGACGGAATGAAGATGCAGAACTAAATGTATTACTATCAGTTATTGAAAATCCTTCAACATCTGTTAGAGAAATTGAACATAACACTGGTATTTCGAAAACTACATCACAAGGAATTTTAAAACGTCACAGGTATCATCCGTATAAGTACACCATTCTGCAGGGACTTAGAGATGGAGATCAGGGAGAAGATTACAATTTTGCCAATGGTATGTTAATCAATCTGAGAATAACGATAATTTTCCAGCTACGATTTTGTGGTCTGACGAAAGCAGATTTACAAATAATGACCTTTTCAATCGACACAATGTTCACTTTTGGGACCGTGAAAATCCTTACGTTGTTAAGGAAAGTCGGCATCAAGTGAGATTTGGTTTTAACGTCTGGTGAGGCATTTTAGGCGCTGAACTTATTGGGCCCATATTTTTAACGAAACATTAAATAGTGAAAGGTATTTGAATTTACTACAAACTGATTTAGAAAATAAACTTGATGATTTACCACTGATTGAGAATATTAATATCTGCTTCCAACAAGATGGCGCCACCCCACAATTCAAACATCATCAGCGAATATCTTAATAATCGGTTTCAAATTCATGGATTGGTAATCGAGGGCCGAATTTATGGCCACCCAGATCTCCAGACTTAACGCCCTTGGACTTTTTCCTTTGGGGCTACGTAAAAATCGAGTGTACGTGCAAATATTTGAGAATGCCGAAGATCTTCGTGAAGCTGTTCTTGCAGCATTTGGTAGCATTAAACGTCAAAAACTACGCAGAGCAATTACGTCGACACTACGCAGGGCACAATTATGTTTAGAACGGAATGGTCAATTATTTGAACATCTTTTATAATTGGATAATTATCTCCAATACTATTACCTGCTTAACTCTTGTTGTTATCTATTATTTGTCGTTTTTCATGTTTCACGGCCTACTTATTGTTATAGTCTTTAATAAAATACATTTTTTAAATTTTCTTTGTTTTTTAAAAATAGATAGTACAGGTGCTATATCATTGTAAAGAGGATAAAAAACACGATCAATTATTTCAAAGCCGACTTGTCGTTCCATAAGAAAAATTTAATTTAGGGGTTGAAACTAAAAATAGAAAGTGCAAAAAAATCCAAATTGATATTTAAATTCTGCATAAAAATATCTTAAAAAGTGCAAATAAATTTATATGTCTAATATAACAAAAAAAAAAGAAATTTGACATTTTTTTCTTGCCATAAGTCTTAAAATACATGGAAATTTGGAAATTGGAGAGTGTCCTATAATTTCACTAATCCTTAGGAGTAATTCATCTAATTTAACCAAATCTGTATCTTTTATAATAAGCGAGATCCCCATGCTGGAAATGTTATCTGGGACACGTTGTATATATATATATATATATATATATATATATATATATATATACCATATGGTAAGTATTTAAAATACTTCAACACAACGCGAACGCGATCTTCGGCCTCTTGTGCTTCGTTTCGTCGTAGTTCCATAATCCCACAATGTCTGGATTCGGGTGGGCCGGTAGTACGATTTCCTGGTTAGCCGCGACTACGGTTGGTATCTTGAGGTCCTTGTGGAGCTGCGTGTTTCTGACGAACCATAGTGGGTAAGTGACGATCCGGAGACATTTGTTCTGGATAACTTGTAGACGCTTTATGGTCGATGGTGCGGCGTATGCCCATGCTTTGAAAGCGTAGTTTGCTATCGGACGGATGACTGTCTTGTAGATCAGCAAGATGTTGTCGCTGTTTCGTCCCATTAGCGGGTATAGCTTCTTTATTATGCCCTATACTTTGCGCCTTCTGTTTTCGATGTGCTGGTTCCATAGGAGCTTCTTGTCCATCAGGAGTCCTAGGTACTGGTGGATGTCGCTCGACTGGGCGAGGACTGCAGTGTCGTCTGCGTAGTTTGAGTGGTACGTTGGTCCTTGGCAAATCTGAAACATAGATGAACAAAAATCAAACCTTGTGGGAA
Organism: Vesta saturnalis; assembly: GCA_036346205.1. Taxonomy (NCBI): domain Eukaryota; kingdom Metazoa; phylum Arthropoda; class Insecta; order Coleoptera; family Lampyridae; genus Vesta; species Vesta saturnalis. The sequence continues at coordinate 1,272,247 of JARFJB010001904.1, read as the reverse complement.
CTTGAGTGAGGTAGTTTCGTCCTGAAGCTTCAGCTGGAGAGGTAGGATCGGATAATCTGGACCATGTGGAGCGAGATTCCGTGTTCCATCATCTTGTAGAGGAGACTATGATGCCATATCCTGTCCAACGCTTTGGAGATGTCCAAAAACATCCCTGCGGTGTGGTTCTTCCAGTTGAATTCGCGTATATGTGTTCCACGACCCTTAGTGCTCGTTGGGTCGTCTAATGGTGTCACCTGAAGCCGAACTGTTCGTCGGGCAGGATCTTATGTTCTTCGACTTCTTCCTGGAGTCTGATGTAGATGATCTTCTCCAGAAGTTTACCCATCGTCGATAGTAGGCTGATTGGTCTATAGTTTTAGGTGAAGGTTCCGCTTTTTCCGAGCTTCGGAATCTTCACGGTGTTCGCCTCTCTCCATCTGATCGGAAAGTTCGGGGTCTCAACTCCGCGTTGAAAAATGGCTGAGAGGTACGCGGTGCCTCTTTGTTAGAATGGAATCCGATCCTGGGGCCATGCCCCGTACTTCCCTTGGCACCGTGAAGCGGATGCTGTCCCCGGTGTCCTCGACTAGGCGGCCCTGACTGTGCGGTGGACTGAGTGAATGGTTTCATGCACCGCGCTGCATTGGAGTTCGAGGGTCTCGGCAAACACGTCTGTTTTTTCTGCTTCCGTGTATACAATTCCATTCCTTCTGTGCAGTGGTGGGACGAGAACGTGTTCCTTCCGAAGGTGTAAGGTTATTTTGATGCATTGTGTATATACAGTATCTTGATAACGTATGGAACGTGCTTTGAATATGAAGGAAGTGGGTTTGCACGAAACAAACAATTTTTGTGCACGCAGAATGTAAGTTAATGTAAATGATACGCCACTGGAGTTTAATGGGACATTGTGTGTCACATAGGAAGGAATATTTGAATATTGTAGAAAGATTTTCATGTTGAAAGCATTAAATTTGGTTGAAAAATAATGTTTTGGGCAAATTTTTGGTGAGAGGGCACTGGTAAAAAACTGCCAGTTTGCCACTGGTCTTTTGCTGCTGTGTACCAAAGAATTCAGATTAAATAAGTGATTGTAAACATATGGGTGAGTAAGATTATGATATATTGATATTGTATTAATGTGCAGTAAGGAAAATGTATGCATATTTTTCTTTATAAAAATTTTGTAACATTTTACAATAATGGAAAATTGAAAGCGTGTCCAAGAATGAAGTTGTTAGAATGTGATGGAAGTTGTTGAATTGTGCGGAAATAGAAATCGCCCATATGTGAAATTTTTATAGAAAGTTGAATTATGGTCTGAACAATGTACACAGTGAATATAACTACAATTAATGTTTTTTTCGGAGAGTGGCGAGTATGTTTGTAAGGGAATTCAAGATGGCTACGTTTTATTTCGCATCGTGTACGTCTTGTTCTACTTTCAGGACTTCGACGCTACAAAGAAACGCTTGAGACCTTAATTGTGATAGGTGAATTTTGATGTTACCGCGAAGAAATGGGTAATATGGCGGGCAGAAGCTATGTAAAGGAGAATTTAATAGAGGAGTAACAGTGGGAGAATCGTTCGGTGAGAGCTTAAATAAGGGAGGTCGCGCGCGCGTTTTTGAAGGGACCTTAGAATGATCAGTGCTGGATTTTGTTTATGATAATCTTAAAATGCAAGTGACTGCAAAAACCCATAAGGTGATTAAATGATATATAGACATTCATACATAAATAGTTTAAGTGTGAATTGAAAGGAGATAATAGTGGTTTCCTTTGAAGGAGCAGATTTAGCAATAAAATAGCAATTAAATATTCAATTGTGTCCAGTAAGCGCATGATCCAATAAATAAATAAAGCCTGAAGTAACACTTTAAGTAACCGAATTAATTTTTTTGTTTATGTGAAGGGAAAATAATAAATCGAATTGCTCAGATGAAGATGTGCCTGGCGCGCGAGTGAAGGACAGACAACTGCGCTCGCGAGTGTACAGCCTAATGAGTTAGTAATTACGGCTGTCTTCTGTGTTTTGTGCAGTGTGGGTGCAAATTTAAAAAGGATTACTGAAACAGACCATATGGACTTCACTGCGATCGAATAGAGGATTAATTAACGTAAATAGTAAGACATAGTTCTAGGTTTTGTTTGACAGATACAAGTACGATTACCTTTTAACTTCATTCTTGCTTGCTGAGTATATATATATATATATATATATATATATATATATATATATATATATATATATATATATTACTTTTGTTGTTTGTGTCAGCTGAGATAAAATTTTAGAATTAACCTGTGTAAATTTACCGAACGGGTTACATGTATTGGTAATTTAATTAACCTTTGGATATTTTTGAGTTTAATGATCGATTTGAAATGCTTTATGAGCCAGATCGATAACATAATTTCAACATTTGGAACTATTTGACAGTCATTAAAATACAGAACACGAATAATAAAATATTTTTATTAAGTATATATTGCAGACTTAAAGTATTAAAATTCAAACCTATTGATGGATGTTTTGGTGATATAAAAATTATTAAAACTTTTTTTTATTTTGACTTTCCTAAGTTGAGAATATTATTTAATCCAGAGTATTATAAGAGTTAAATTTATATGTATACGAGGGATACTTAAAAATTATTTCAATTAACGTTTTATGACTTGGAATTTACGTATTACAGGGTTTTCTTAAGCTTTCGGTTAGATTTCGTTTCAAGTGTGATTGAATTTGAGTTGTGAATGCTTTTACAGGCTACAGTCCTGTTTTCCACAGTCAGATAAGATTAATTTAACATCCCACCTAAAACTATTTATCTTAGAAAAATTTAACATTGTGGTAGCGCCTAGAGACAATTTTTCCTGGACTGAGCATTGCGGTTTGGACTTGTAACAAATCCTCTTCACCATCTTCCAGTAGAATCCATCCTGGGTGTCGAGGGACTCCACTTTGGCCTTCCAGGACGAGTTTCGGTGTTCCTTGATGGTGGTCGTCACTACCTGGTGAATTCCGTTCCTTCTCTCTCCTATCGTCAGGGTGCTGAGTTCGGTGATATGTTCTCCTAGCACTGTTCTTCTCACGTACCAGATCCCTTATCTCCGGGTGTAATCCATAGATGTTTTCTTTGTTAACTTCTGTGGTGTGTCTGGTATTTACAGCAAATGTTCAAAATGTTCCCTATTTGCTTCTTCACAATATCGTAAGCGATGAGAAAATTCTTCAACAATCATTGAATCATTTCCACAGGAAATTCTTGTTTGATTTTTGCCGAAGTTCATCTAAATTATTCGGCCGATTTACATACACTTTGTTTTTTAAGTATCTCCACAGGAAAAAATCCAGTGGAGTAAGATCTGGCGATCTAGGTGGCCACTCGATGGGACCTCCTCGCCCTAGCCATCTATTAGGAAACACTTGGTTCAAAAATCCTCTTACTTGTCGACCATAATGTGCTGGAGCTCCATCTTGCTGGAACCAAATATTGTTTTGTTGGCCAAACGTTTGATATAAGGCGGGTACTATTTGGTTTTGCAACAAGTCTAAATATTTCTCACTATTTAGATTACCTTCAATAAATAATGGTCCAACTATTCTGTCGTTGATGATGCCCGCCCAAACGTTTAGCTTTTGTGGGTGCTGAGTATGGCATTGTTCCATGCAGTGCGGGTTATCTAACGACCAATATCTAAAATTTTGTTTGTTGATCTGCCCAACCAAACAAAATGTCGCTTCGTCGCTGAAACAGATTCTGTTTGGTAAGAGGTCTCCACGATCCTGAACTCCTCAATGGTTTCACAGAATTCCAATCGTCTGTTGTAGTCTTCGGCGTCCAGTTCTTGGTGAAACTGAAGAATCAGATATGTTGCGATCCAGTGCCAATTGCTTTATTGAAGTTTTTGGTTGTTCAACAATGCTCTGGATTACTTCAATTTTTTATCCATATTTGTGGCACTTTTAGGTCTTCCACTTCGTCTAGTACCTTTTACACTTCTGTATTGAAACCACCATGAATGAGTTTTAAAACAACTGATTTAGTAATTGGTATAGCCCTTTCTGGATGATTGGTATTGAAAATGTCGCTGGCAGCTTGATAGGTTATTTTCGATCACCGTAACCCAAAATAATCAAAATCTCGATCTGGTCTTCTTCTGTGAGCTCCATTTTATAAAATTATAACAACTGCTACAAAACTTCGAAACAATATCACCCCAAACGTTAATGCAGAATAAATAACATAATAAACAAAATTTGCTTTAAATATTATTTCACTAATTAGAGAAAGTTCAAAATAAGTACATTATAAATGTGCGCATTAGTACATTGAGGAGATTTAATGACAAAAAATCCTAGCTATCTGTGAATAAAAGAACATTTATTAGGTACTCATTTTGAACTTTCTTTAATTAGTGAAATAATGCATTAGTTTTATTTATGTATGTATAATTTTTAATACTCGAAATAAAAATTTTTATAACCAATAGCCATTTTTAAACCATTTAAGAAAAGCCTACACCGGCACAGCTTCTACGACGAAATTCATAAGTACAATCCCAATTTAGAAAGTGGTTTGTGGTTGGTTGGTCGACTGAAGGTCGCTGCAAGCAGATAAATGATTGACAATTCGAGCGTTTTATAGTAGCATTATTTAATTAATTAATTAATTAAATTAAGTTCTTCTTTCTTTAACCGTTGTATTCAGAATTTCCTGCTGTATTCAAAATATCGGTCAGATGGTTATGATGCCATTTAAAAATCAAAAGTTAATATCATTTACTCGTAACTGGAGCATCCAATCAAAAATTTATGAAGAATAAAAATGTCCGCAAATATGTTTAATATACCTTCCGAAGGTTTCATCCCGCTAATGCTTACGGTTTTCGAGCTACATCGATGTTTCCATACTTTTGAATGACCCTGTGTGTGTGTGTGTGTGTGTGTGTGTGTGTGTGTGTGTGTGTGTGTGTGTGTGTGTGTGTGTTTATTATATATATATATATATATATATATATATATATATATATATATATATATATATATATATATATATATATATATATACATATACCGGATGCCCTCGAGATCACTTTCCGGCTGCCATTTTTTAATTATCTATCGATTTAAATGAAACTTGGCAGGGTTGTTACTCTAACCAAACGTCATTTTTAGGAATCTTTGACAAGCATTTCCGACTTCCGGTTTCACCGGAAATGACCTTAACTTTTGATTTTTAAATGACACCCCTGTATATTTTTTGTTTTTCGGATTATGGAGGTCATTTTACGGCCGATTGCGTAATATTTAAATCGATTTTTTCCAAATGTAATTTTAAAATTGAATTTTATTTTCTCATCCAGAGTGCCATGACCATCTTAAAATCATTCTACATACTTAAATCACTTCCAGAAAAATGCAAACTCACTTTTATCTTTGTTAACTTTTTTACTAGAACGTTCTAAACTTTATTTTGCCGCATTATGGGCGCGTCTGAGAGTTGTTTTTAAAGCAGCACAATTTTAATGCATTGCTTTGCGTATTTTCCCAATTTTTTCAGAAAACGATTGAACAAAATTGATTTTAAAACAGAGTGTAATAATTTTAAACAGTATTAAAAATAATTAAAAAATTAATAACATTAACAATAATAGAACATTAACAATAGGTATTAGATTATAACTTTTGGACTTTTTAACCACCAATTAAATTTTCAAAGTGCTGCCCTTCCACCTCTTGACATTTCCTAACACGAAAACGTTGTTTTCTACGACATTCCTAAGCATGTCGGGGTAATGCTAGCAAATGCCGCTCGTATACGGTTTTTAAGATGTTAAGTGTTGTTGGAGGTGTTCGGTAAACAATCTCCTTAATAAGGCACCACAAAAAATCAAGAGGTGTAAGGTCAGGCGAACGAGGAGGCCACCGGATCGGTCCACCGGTAGAGATAACATGTTCTCCAAATCGTTCTGCTATAATTTCTCACAACAATAGCGTTGTGAGCCGGCGCACCATCTTGTTGATAACAAAGGTGTTAATTATTTATTTCAACGGTAATTCCTCCAAAAATTTTCAATTTCATGTTGTAAAAACCCAAATATCGTTCTGAATTTAAATGCCCTTGAAAAGAATCGGTCCCACAACGTGGACCAATTATTCCAGCCCATACATTTACTCCAAATATCTCTTGAAAGTTACCTTCCATCATTCGGTGTTCATTTATCGTTGACCAATATCTTGTATTTTGCCGGTTGAACATTCCATTATTGGTAAATCTCGACTCGTCAGAACACAAAATAGAATTGGTTAGGCTATTATCGGCATCGTTATGTTCCAAGAACCAGTTGCAATATTCCAGTCTTCTAACAAAATCTCCCTCGTACAAATGTTGGTGAAGCTGGTACTTAAATGATTTGTATCCATGTTTCTTCAAGATCTTTCTTGCTGATTCTGCGCTAATGTCTAATTCAAAGGCAATTTCCTTGTGAATGCTGTGGGGTTTTGAATGACATATGCTATTACATTTTCTTCCGTTTGTTCATTAATAATAAAATGTTGTTGCAAATTATCTGATTCTTGACGCATTTTTCTTATAAGGTAGATAATGTATTGTCTTGTAGGATGATGAAGACGCTCAGGATATTCTTGCCGATAAACACGTTCGGTTTCCGCTGAATTTTGGCACAATGTCCATACATAATAAGTATATCAACCTGCTCACTCTGGTAAACATGTTTGTTAATTTTATAATTAAAGTAAGTACAAACTTTAATTTAATTTTAAGTAAAATATTAGATTTATGTTAATAAACAACAGCCTTTATGTCAAACTTTTAAATTTACCATAGTGTTTCCATGGCAACCTAGCCACCTATTGTTTTCATGGCAACTCTGATGTGCTGTGACATAGGAAATGTATTTTCTTAATGAGTAAGACTTAAATATAAAAATTAAAATGTTTTAAATCGAAAATGGGTAAAAATGGCAAAACGCGTTATACGTCATTAAATTCGTTTTAAAATATTGCATTTAGTAGTTTTATGAAAGTGGTATGCTTCCATTTAATTTTTTGGGCTACGGCAAAATGAGGTTTAGAACGTTCTAGTAAAAGAGTTAACAAAGATAAAAGTGAGTTTGCATTTTTCTGGAAGTGAGTTAAGTATGTAGAATGATTTTAAGATGGTCATGGCACTCTGGATGAGAAAATAAAATTCAATTTTAAAATTATATTTGGAAAAAATCGATTAAATATTACGCAATCGACCTCCAGAATCCGAAAAACAAAAAATATACAGGAGGTGTCATTTAAAATCAAAAGTTAAGGTCATTTCCGGTGAAACCGGAAGTCGAAATGCTTGTCAAAATTCCTAAAATGACGTTTGGTTAGAGTAACAACCCTGCCAAGTTTCATTTAAATCGATAGATAAATAAAAAATGGCAGCCGGAAAGTGATCTCGTGGGCATCCGCATATATATATATATATATATATATATATATATATATATATATATATATATATATATATATATATATATATATATTACATAAGAGTTCTAATTTTCATTACGTAACAGTATCAGACAATGAACAGTTTACACGTATAGTAGAGAATTTTGTTACTCTTTTGTTACATATATAGGAGTAGAAAAAATATTTACAGGTTCACGGCAGATTAAACAAAACAGAATTGTTCGGCTCAATGAAAAAGTAATCTTCTGTCCAATTTTTGTAAAAAAATCGATTTTCATGATGCAGGCCGAGTGTTGGACAACCCTAGTCCAAGATATAGTTAATTGGCTTGCATTTATATTGTGTATCATGCTGATACAAGTAATTTCGTGTAAGAAAACGTTTCCGTGCTGCATACAGAAACGCTATCAAAAATACCAGGTGACAAATATATTAGGAAGTCTATTAATTCTCGTAAAGGTGCCTTGCAGATACTTAATTATTCTAGAGCAGAAATACGAAAAAGAAAATTGATTTATAATATATACTTTGTACATTTACAGAAGACACAAAATTCTGTTAGTGATAGTACAATGTTGAGCTGCATAAAGCTAATACTTCTTTTTATAAATGTCAAAATAAATTTCGTTTCGTTTACTCTGAAAGTAATGTCATGGAGATAACCGAAGCGCTCAGAAATAAATCAATCGAAACAAAAATATATTAAAAAGGAATTTTAAAATTGTTAAAACCGTTAACCGTTACTGTAAGAATTTTAAAGAGACTTTTAACGACAAAACATAATTTTGCATATGTTTTACGAATTCAATGGAAGATTCAAGTAAAATACAGAATTAAATAGTTTTTATTTTTATTTTATTTTAACTATTGTATTATGACGTGGGATGCCAAAAAACTTATCATAAACAACCACATTTGTCACTTAGACTATAGAGCATAAAAACTAATAATTTTGTATTAAATTTAAAAGAAATATCTTCCGCTCCTTACCCTTACTGAGGAGTATTTGGTGCCCCTCAGACTTTTCTGGTGATGTGTCTATGTACCGTATTTCCGTTTTACACAAATGGTCACTTTAACCAAGACATACGCATAAGAAAGGTTTTTCGGATAATTATGCCACCCCTTTTATAATACATTCATAATAAAAATAGGCAACGTTGTAAAAACAGCAATAATAATCTATGTCAAATAGATACCTAAATCTTCATGTCTGGTGGAGGTACAGATGCTAATATGAAAAAAAAAAGATTTCAAAGCCGCTCGCGTATATAAAAATATCGACCATTAGTTTAAACATTCGATTTAATTAATTTTGAAGACTTATTTGGTTTCGCATTAACAAACTTTATACAGAAAAGTTATATAAAAAAAATATGTTATCATATTTTCCTATGAACATGATCGATATTTAAATATTGGATAGATTTAAATGAACATTTAAATTCTACAATTAGAAATTTTGCTGCCAAACTACGTATCAAAACGCATAATTAAGTTTAAAATCCATTTGCTAGTGTTTTTATATCTTTGAAATATAAATCTGTTTCAGTAATACCTGATAAAACCAAAATTGCTACTAATAACCCCATCTTTACCGTTGGATTTCTGCCAAAATCAGCTCTGGCAGACATGAAATCAAACTCAGTACGTACGACTTATCGTTCTGGAGTTATGGTGGACACTATCATGCATCCACACACTCACTCATATGCACACACAAGCACGTACACACCCGCACTCACGTACGCACGCTCGCACGCACCGACACACACATGCGCACACCCCACACATTCTCACTTGCTCACGTACACGCACACGCTTACGCTCATGCATACGCATAAGCACACGCACACATTTACGGTCATGCACTTTCACACGCACGCACTCGCACAGACACACACACGCGCACACGTAGACGCAGACGCAGACGCAGACGCAGACGCAGACGCAGACGCAGACGCAGACGCAGACGCTGACGCAGACGCAGACGCAGACGCAGACGCAGACGCAGACGCAGACGCAGACGCAGACGCAGACGCAGACGCAGACGCAGACGCAGACGCAGACGCAGACGCAGACGCAGACGCAGACGCAGACGCAGACGCAGACGCAGACGCAGACACATTTTTATTTCATCACAGTGTAAACGCAACTTTAATTTAAATTTCAACCGCATCCAAACAATGCATTATGTTTAACATACGATACCTGTTTCTTATCGTCGGCACTTGTTGTTCGGGTTTAATACACGCTGCACCTCGAAGTCGAACCGGTCTTTGGTTATTCGTGCAATTATACCAGTTTATTATTGTAATATTTTTAATAACGGAAACTACCGGATCAAACAATAATTAAACAAATAAAAGTGATATGGATGACTACATAATTGCATAAACGTCCGTCACTTTTTTCCTTTTAATGGGATTACTTGGTAAATCGCCATATCCAAGAACGTATGTATAATAATTATTTTTCATTAATATCACTTACAGTATTCTAATGCATGTAGGGTTCTTTATTTGGTTTCTCCTCTTATTATCCTTTCTATTAGGAGCTGCGTCTGCGCCCTTATTTTTGGTTTCTGGGTGACTGCAGCGGATTCATTAAATAATTAAATTAATTAAAATTCGTGCGCCGTATCATTGTTTCTACATCCGCAACGTCAAGGACAGTGACCGCTAAGACATAGTTTTCAACTCTAATCTTTTGCGATACACCTGGTGTTACGAGGATTTATCACCATTTAACGTATAAGTGACAATAACTGTTTTTTTTTGTGCTTTACACCTCCGCTAAAATTAACTTTTACAATCTTTTTTATATTCAATGCGTTATTAATTACATGTTGTTACAATTATTAAGAGGGATTATTACGCTGTGGCATATAATGTAAGATAAGAAAACAATGGATTTGTGTAAGACCTTTTTTTGCGATCGCTAGAAAAAGGTTATCCAAAACGACCTGTTTGATATCTAACGTCAGTTCATTAAATTTTTCCCTTATGCGGATTGCCCGCAGCTAATTTAATTGATAAATTTTAACAAACGCTTTGTTGGTATCGATATTTTATTTTATTTGTAAAATTTATATAGGTTTTAGCACAAAAGAATTTACGATACTAAATTTCAATATATATGTATATATATATATATATATATATATATATATATATATATATATATATATATTGACCACGTTGAAATGAATCGTTTCAATACGAAGGTTGTAGATAAAAGAAAGACAAAACGTTGTTGCCATACAATTTCGTTAAAAGACGATAGTGCTATTATTTTTTTTCCCTTTTTATATTAAGTTTTAGTGTTGTTCTAAAGTTTAGTCTAGAAATTGTGTTCTTTCACACGTTTAACCGCTTAAGTTGCTTGTTTTAAAGAAATATGCTATTGATGAACTTTTTCTTTGGGTTAATAATTAGTTATGTTGGCGTAGAGGCTAGTTTGTGATTTGGCGAGTGTCTCGTGGTGTTACCTAACTTTTTTTTCTTTTTTTTGTTAGGAATAGAAACCTAAGGCCGACTCTGGACGTCTCTCTTTGCCATAATAGGTATCCAAATAATATTTTCAAAGAGAGTGGCGCATCCGGTTTTTTTTTTAAGTTAATCCAGCGATTTTATCGAAAACTGGGTCCATTTCCTGAGATTGAGCTAGCACTAAAATCTGAGATTTTACCAAGCCGGGTATAATCTTGCAGTTTCACTGTAAGAAAAGTGGCACCAAACGTTTCGGTCAGAAATAACTTACCTCGCTCTTTTTTTTCTCATTATTTTACGTTAGATCAATTTTCAACATTAACTTTAGCTCTTCAGTTAACTGTTCATGTTTGTTTTTTCCTTTTTATGAGGAATTGTTTATCAAAAAGGTACACCACAACAACACCAACAAAGTATTATATTTAAATTATGTGGTAAAGTTTTTATATGTATTATTACATATTCGTTAGGTGTCGAGGGTACACAGCAAATTCGTGTGATTTATATTTTGGTGTTTATTTAGATTTTTAATATTAAGCGGTGATTTTTGTTTGTTACTGTTTTATTATACCTATGCGTTTTTTTTTTAATTTCAACACAGATTTCTTTATTTTTTAACCAATATGGACATTAATCGATTACATTCGGGTGAAATACGAGCTAAACATTCGTGGGGGCACATTAGCTCGTACAATTGACGACAGTCGAGCAACTGTCATATAGAACGGGCTGCTCTAAATTCTTCTCACGTAACTCATTATGTGAATCGTGGGTATTTCTGAAAAAATAATGCACACTACACCCAATGCGGAGCCCGTCAGTACAAAAGTATCACGTCAAATTACAAGCCGATATGGCAGGATTGTGTAAAATGTAGTAGTTTCAGGTTTTGAAATGTATATGTAATTATTATTCAAAATATCCGGTAAGAAAATTTTTAAAAATTTACTTCTGTAGGAAATATTTAGTGGAAGGAGGGCTCTTTTTTTTGTCAATTCGTCCACCGCTGCTTCCATTAATGGTGCTGATAATATAAAATTTAATAGTGGGCGGATCCGATATTGTGATCGTAACTGAAACCAAAACATTGTTGATAACTTAAATTGGTTAATTCACACAAGTAAACTCAATCTTTAATACAAACTGTATGCAAACTTAGAGAAGTTTGGCGGAAGCTAAATTGCTCTGATTTTGAAATCAATGAGTACGTTTACGTTTTCATCAAAATTTACAGAATAGTTTAATCGTATTAATAGGTTAAGAGATTCTTAGTCTCTGTTGAAATGGTATCTAATTCGATCATAGGAATCACTTTGGAAAGTTTCTCACAAGTGAATTGCATTTTTATTTAACAAAAGCGGCAATAATAATTATTAGCATTGCATACTTAGATCAAACTTGTTACGGTACGTACTTCATTAACAAATTTTGAATGTAAAGAAATCCTTTCAACAGTTTCATTGATGAAATGCTGATATTTAAAATTCATATAAATAATAACATGTTTCTGAATACCGCGCGGTGTACTAGTTCTTGCAAAATGTATTGACCTCTGTTAGAACAGAATGCCGTCTGCCCCTGGCAACATCGAGGGTTGAAAAGTATCGACACTTTCGTAACTTGACCATTTGTTATAAAAGTAATAATTACTTTTACGCATCAGGTGTCGTACCACTAAGGTATAAACTTATATTAGATATTGTGTCTAATATATGATTATTGTATTTTTGTAGTAAAAAGTATATTTTATTTGAACCAATACACATAGTTAGTTATGTTCAAACTCGTATAAATTTATTTTGAAAACCAATAAGCAACGTGCAACGTGATCCACAAGTTTTAGGTTGAACTTAAATGATTTACGTAGTAGAATTCACATTCATTCAAAATTTTCCAGTAATAAAAGTTATCGAATAATGAACGGCTATTTAGAACACAGACTGTCATTCTTATTGACTAAATAAACAGAAGTTTTGTGGCGACGTTTTTTCTGACCTATTTTTTTTTTTTGTATAATGTGGTATTATATATTTAACATGAGTATCTTCTATTAAAATAAATACTAATGTTAAATGTGATTTCTTACTTTTTGAATTAAATTCAAAGCTTTATATGGCATAACGATGTAATCTTTTGTTTATGTTGTAAGTGTGAATTACGCTTTCATTAATAATTAGATTTAGATTAGGTAATTCGACTAATTATAATTTTCGATTAAGTTCGAAAGTAGCTACGGAAATACTGCATTATCAATTTTGTTCTTCAATAGTTAACTATAAGTATAAATTGTCAAATTTAATGCTAGTAAGTGCCAATTTTTACAGGAAAGAAAAAAATACATTTATTACCCATAAGTTGGCAACATATCCTATAAGATACAGAAAAATTGTAGCATCGTAAATACCACTTACAATACAATTGTGTATTCTGGGTTGTATACCTACCTTCATACATGTGATCTTGTTCAAATTAAACAACACAGATGCTAGTAGAGGGAGTTAGCTTGTTGTGAAAAGAATAACCTTTATAGTGATTCCTTAGACCATTAAAACCTCTAGACACGGCGTATGCAATTCAGCGTATACCCAGAAATGAAGCCAACATCGTTCGGTGTCTGTGACGTCAGTCACGGGCAAAAGCTACCTGCTCCTTTAAGCCGTAAACGAGACTGTTGCAGACAGGCCTGCTCTTCGGGTGTTTGTATTGCTGCGTTAATTATTGTTAATAAATTTAATCATGGTACAATCGTGTAGTGCTTATAAGTGTGCAGAACGATGTAAAAGGGTTCAGGCATATCATTTCATGGGTAAGTTTTCTTTTATTTCTAATTAAGTGAAAATTAGAGAATTAAATTCTAATTTGCTACACCGTATTATAAAATATGAGCTTAACTTTTATAACTATTTGCATTACTGTTTTAATAAAATAAGAACAATAATTCACAGATTTCCTCAAGATTTACAACTCAAAAAGCAATGGATTATTGCAATGCGTCGCAAGGGTTTCCAACCATCAAAATATAGTAGAATTTGTTCGAAGCATTTTACAGATGATTTCTTTGATATTAGTCCGTGGAGTTCAAAAAGAAATCTAAAAACTGATGCTGTTCCAAGTATTTTTGATTTTCCGAGTCATTTAACAAAAAAAATTAGGAAACGAAAAGCGCCGAAAGCAAGGTGCAGTTCGCACATGAGAAAATGACGACGAAGATATTACTGAAAACAAATAACAACAAATGATGAAGCCTTTTCAGAACCGCTTGTTCCACTTCCTGTCAAAAAAAGAAGATTTTGCTATGTAGGTGATTTTAAAGAACAATTATCTACAAACAACGATCAATGCAGCCTTAGTTTAAAAAATGCTCTTGCAAAGAAACAGAAGCAAGTAAAGGTATTACAGCAAAAAAATAGACGACTTGTTAAAAAAGTGTCTAATTTGAAATCTTTATTGGAGCATTTAAAACAACAGCGAATGATTGATGATGATTCTTCATTGATGCTTTCGGTAAGTAAATCAAGAGTAAAATAATATACTATGCAAGTTGTACCCTTAGACCATTAAAACCTAATGGTCTAAGGTTGTAGCATAAATATAATATTAATGCATGTTCTAATGACTAAATCATTCTTGGGTTTGAATTGGTTCCTGGGTATAATATGTATATTATATTGCGTTCTTTCACTTTCTTGCAGGACACAATGCCTGTTTCTGCTAAAATAATATGTAGGCAATTGTTAAAATCGAAGCGATCTAAAACTTACCCACCTGAATTAAAAAGTTTTGCACTTACTTTGAACTTTTACTCGCCCAAGGCTTATTCTTATGTCAGAACAACTTTTCCTAAGATGCTTCCTCATCCACGAACTATACAAAAATGGTATCAGGCAGTAGACTGTGGTCCAGGTTTTCAAGCGGAATCGGTAAAGGTTTTAAAACAAAAAGTATTAGAATTGAAGGAAAAGGGTAAACGTTGTATTTGTGCTCTTATGGTCGATGAAATGTCGATACGTAAGAAAATAGAATGGGATGGAGGAAATGGAGAAAAATTATTAGGGTATGGTTTTCATGTTGCATCCGCCTGCATGTACTTACCTATTTTTATGAAATGCATGATATCTATATTAATTTAATCTATATTAAAACAGAATTTAAAAAATAAGTATGTTGTAGATATGTGGATATGGGCAGTGACCTTCAAAGTGATACTTTACCAGAAGCTAAAGAAGCAATTGTTTTCTTAATAAATAGTGTTAATGACAGATGGAAACTACCAGTAGGATATTTCCTAATCAATGGGCTCACGGGAATACAAAAAAGCAATTTGGTTAAAATGTGTTTAACAATACTACACGAAGCTGAAGTTACAATTGTCAGTATTACTTTTGATGGTGCTGCAACTAATATAACTATGGCAAAGCTTCTTGGAGCTGACACGTCTGTCAACTCTAAAAAAACATTTTTTCCGCATCCAGTTACAAAACAACCAGTTTATGTTCTTTTTGATCCTCCACATATGTTGAAGCTTATCCGTAACACACTTGGTTCTCATAAAATTATGTTTAATGCTAATAATGATCCCATCAAGTGGGAGTTTTTCGAAAAATTGGTAGATGTTCAAGAACGTGAAGGGCTACATCTTGGTACAAAAATCACAAGAAGACATGTAAACTGGTTCAAAGAGAAGATGAAAGTCAAGTTAGCTACACAGACTTTTAGTTTGAGTGTTGCTAAAGCTTTACAATATTTAAGAGAAACAATGTATTCCAATGATTTTAAAGACAGTGAAGCTACAGAGAACTTTGCAATTTATATGAACGGCATTTTGACATTCTAAATAGCCGCAACTTATTGGCAAAACATTTCAAGGCTAGCCTGCAGCATTACAACAAGGACATAGTTTTGATAGAATATATGCAGCTATTGAATATTTAAAGTCTCTTAAATCATCAACAAATGGAGAGTCCCTGTATCTAACCCAACGAAAAACTGGCTTTGTCGGTCTAATAATAAGTCTCAAGTCCTATATTGGGATATGGAAGGAATATGTTGAAGATAGTAGTTTTAAGTATCTTTCGGCATACAAACTGTGCCAAGATCACCTCGAAATTTTCTTCAGTACAATTAGAAGCCATGGAGGCCATAATAACAATCCCACCTCAAAACAGTTTCAAGCTGCTTACAAAAGATTATTAATGCATACAAGTGTAAAGGGTTCAACTCAAGCGAATTGCATCGAGCAAACACCCACAATTATTTTGGCAATGAGTACAAGGAGAAAGGTTAAAATTAATGCAATTGACCATATAGTAGAAAATGTCGAAGATCAAGATGATGACATCCTGGATAGCTTAAATTATTCCAATGAACTATCACTATATGTTACAGACATTGTAGAATATATAGCTGGTTTCGTGGTCAAACAAGTAAAGAAAAATCGACTGTCAAATCTGTTTAAACGCAATTGAATTAGAAACACTGAAATCAAAATTAGCTACTTTAAAAATTACAGTAATATGAAAAGTATTTAACTCAACCCTCAGACGATGTCATTCATATTTGTCAAGTAGCTGAGAGTCAAATAAGAGTAATGGAAAGAACTAATAAATTAAACGAAAAAATATATTGACGAAATTAATAATACACATTCTAAGTAATGTTCGCCATTCGGTTTTAATGCTCAAGACGATCACATGTATGATCACGACGTTGAATCAAATCATATCATAAATTTGATTAAAATCATTAGTTTTATTATTGTAACATAAGATTGTACCATAAGGCAGAATGTTTAAATAACCATACAGATCGAATCCGAAGCAAATTAACAAAAACCATTTTGTTTTCCAATCAATGAATTTCTTTTGTCTTAAATGTCAAGTAATAACTATTAATCTTTTTGTTATTCGTTAGATTTAGATAAATGAAACAATAAACAACTTAGAAATATTGTTAAATGGCCTTTTACTTCAGTGGAATTTTAAAACGTGTGAAAAGATGTGGGATTGATAGGCGTTTTGCCCACGAGTGACGTCACCCGCTCGAATGATGTTGGCTTCACACTACTGCGATACGCCGTGTCTAGAGGTTTTAATGGTCTAAGAGTGATTCTCTGTTTGTGAGAATGGCGGGAAAGAGCAGATTTGAGTTAAGTATTATTTGTTTCATCGAAATTTTAGAAATATTTATAAAAATATGAATTGTGTTATGTTACACTATATAAATGAATTTTTTCAAGTACATACTGCATTTTGTCAATGTATCCTATAGGATACGTTGCCGTATTTCGAGGCATAGGTGTATGTAAGTCAGTTTCATAAAAGTGAAATAAATAATTACGTATCGATAATAAACAATCAAATAAAGAGACGGTAACACTAATAGTAAATATATTCTTAGGATTATCGTTCACATACTGAATAGTTATTAATAGATATGCTTAGCGCCGCTTCCAAATGCTGAGTCAGGCCCTGAAAGTGAAGAAGACGAAGAAACTTCAAATGTTAGTCGGCAGTTTGAGGGCTTTATTTCCACACCTGAAACAGATTTAGAAAGAAATTTTGAAATACATACTCTGTAAGATGAAATGAATGCCGAAGTAAATGTCCATAACTTAGACGAGGACAAAACAGGTTCAAATGTGGAAACTGTAGAAGTACCTGGTCCAGCACACCCAAATAGGCGAAAACGCTCATTTCAGAGTTTAAAAATTGCTAGAGAAACCTTTGAATTTCCTATCAATATTGGTGAAGACCATTTTGAGGCACCAGGCGAAATAAAATCACCACTTGAGTACTTCAGAACCTTTTTTTGTGATGAATTTATAGAAACCAATCGAACTGCTGGTGGGTATAGTTCAGATGCCGGCATATACTGCTTACTGGAGTGAGAGTTTTCGGTATGAAAAAAGTGCGAGCATTATGTCTCTGAAAAGATAGACGCTCAGAAGATTTTTGCATTTCGTAAACAACTATAAATCCAGTAATCATCAATATTTCAAGATTCGGCCTATTCTAGAGTTTTGAGAAGAAACTGTAATAGTGTCGAAAAACGACAATCGTTGGATGAAATGATGATTCCCTACAAAGCAACGCGTGCAGGCTCAAGAAGACAGTATTTATAAAACAAGCCCAAAACGTGGGGGTACGAAATGTTGTTCCGCGATGGTGTGTCTGGAATTGTGTATGATTTTATACTGTATCGTGGTGCAGACACTTTTGATGATATTAACGTGTAATTTTCTGACAAAAAAAACTCTACTGGCTTTGGGGGTAAGGTAGTTCTTGGTCTTTGCAAAACTATTCCCGATAAACAATTATTGCAGTCTGCTTTGGCAGTTACTTCACCTCACCTAAATTACTGCTTCTCTTGAGGAGTGAGTATGGTATTCTTAGCTTGGGAACTGTTAGGAGCAACAGATTACATGCGTGCAAGCTAGCCTCTGACAAGGCACTGAAGGAACGTGGTAGCGGTACGTATGAACAGTTTGTTAACAATAAAAAATTGCCGTAGTGAAATGGGTAGATAACAACGCAGTAGTCTTGACCAGCACATTTGTAGCCTCGGATCCTTTTGACAAAGTAAAAAGGGGTACCAAAGAAGCCAAATCGAAAGTACACATTGCTTGTCCCCAAATTATCAAACAGTATAATAGTCATATGGGGGGGGGGGGGTAGATTTAGCGATATGTTGGTTGGCATAGATGGTACCTAGGAATATTTTCACAGTTACTGGACATTAGCGTAAATAATGCATGGCTGCTATAAAGGCGAGACAAACACTTATTGGGAGGTACAAGTAAGCAGCTGATACTGAAGGAATTCCGTCTTCAAATCGTGAATAGCGTACTTTTGCGAGATAGTTCCAAACGTGGAAGACCATTAAGTAGCAGAATCATATCCACAGCACCTGGAATAATTTTATCGCCGAAGGAGAAACTTCCTGAAGATATCCGTTTTGACAACGTGGGTCATTTCACGATATATGGTATAAAAGGAAGATGCCGTGCATGTCCAAATGGCCAAACAACAACCTTATGTAGAAAATGTAATATTAGGCTTTATTTAGTAGAATCTAGGAATTGCTTTTTAACATTCCATATAAACAAATAAATATCTTTCGGGAAATGTAGGCTTGAGGGATGCTTGACAGTGTATCCTATAGGATACAACCTGAAAATATGTTTTTTTCATAATATGTAAATTGATTTTTCAAGATCAGTATTTGTTTTTACTAGTTGTATTTTAGTGTTTTGCAGTAAAAAATAAAATTTTTGACAGTTCACATCTATGATTGCCAACTTAAGGGTTAAATTAATGTAATGTTAGTAATATTTAATTATAATAATGCATCCGTTGCATTTATTACATTAAAATTTACAAAAAATAAATTCTCTGGCTGTCTTAAAAGTTTAGAGTTCTGAGGAATACATGTTCCAATTATTGTAAGTTGAGCGCCACTCATTTTGAAGGACCCCGCACTAATCTTGTGAGAAACAGCTTTCTGTGACATTCTTTTGAAAATCGGATATGTTGTAGATATCGACCTCCTACTCAACCAGCCGTTTGAATAATAGTTGAATATGAACTTTTTGATATTGAATTCAAATCCATTTGGCTCTCTTGTATTGTGTCCAATTTTTGAAGAAGACCAAGTTTTTTTTGCAACTATCAATGTTCAAGAGCGTTCTCTTGAACATGTGATACTTATTGTTACAAAACTGCCTTTATTTTGACTAACTTACGAAAAATCACATTTTCTTTCAAATATATTTCCACAAAATCTGTCATTGGTATTTTTTCAAATGTTCTATACCAAGCCGTCCTTTTTCATGTTCTGTGGGAAAAATTATCATGATCCTTGTAGTTTCTCGATACAAGGTGGTCATCTTGGAAGGAACTATTTTTTCACATACGTATTCAATTGCAAACTACTTTAGTTATTTTTTCACAACTAGTTACGTTTTCTGTTTACTGACTACAAAATAATATTTTCAGTGCCAATACACAGAGTGTTCCCCATTTAAAATTTAAAATATCAACATTTTTTTTCATTTTTCAGCTCATATTTTTCAATACTGCAAACTTTAAGTTGTATCCCTGTATTGAAGATTTACTAGAATATTTTTATGATAACCTATTATTACAATAATATACAGGGTGTACAATTGTTTACCAAAATATTTTCCATTCTTTAATCGTTCGTTTCCTGCGTACATATCAATATTTGATAACCAAAACGATTAATCTAATACAGAAACGTATCGATATGATGTATTACTCTCTATATTATTAAACAATTACACAGAAAAATAACTAAGATATAGTGTGAAGGTTTTACCATATGTGTTCATATGATGAGTTGCAATAGAACTTATTCCTTAATAGTTATTTCAATCAAATATTCAGTAAGTAGGAATTGTTCTTCTTCGTATTAAAATGGATATTTTTTAGACTGTTTTGGAGTTTAACCCTCGTCATTTAAGATAAGTCACATGGAAATTAAATATACCTAGACTACTGAATTGTTTTTCTTCGATTAACCCATTAAGTCACAAGAAAAAAAAATTTGCAAAACCAATTTTTTTAATAATGTGTTTAAAACAACTTTATTGCAAGCCTTTCGATATAGGAATACAGTATCATAAATCTTAAAACTGAATAGATATAGATATGTACTCATATGGGTACAATGGGACCAAACGATCAAGTACCTACACATAGAAAATAAAAGTCATGTTTAAAATACTGACACAATTTTGCCAGTGATAAAGTTTATAGCAATTTCTTTTTAAGCGTAACGTAACCTTACGTCCAACTTCGTGTTTTCTGACGTTCTGAGGAACAGTTAACGCAGTAGTATTAACGTTTTGATCCAACATGTCTACGCCTCCCATAGATTTATTATAATTTTTGAACAATCCTGTTTATGGCACGGCTGTTTTATTTTTTTCTACTGAGAAACTTCTCTTGGCAGTTACCAAGGGTTCCACAGAGTCGTAATTGCTAACCATAGTGACCAAATTATTATCCTTCCCACGGGTAATAATGAATTACATATAATTTTTCACAGTAGCCCTGTGTCTGTACATGCGCACCTTTAGTCCTATTGTCTCGGATGGTTCCTATTTCCCTCTGTCCATTATCCCGCACTGTGTTTAGAAGTGCGTAGATGCTAAAGTAATTATCAAAAAAAAATATGTAATGTGGTCTGACGGAACAGCAATAACTTTTAGTTAATCCAACCTGATGGCAGAGCAGGTGATTTGTTAGATAAATCTTTTTTTGCACCACAGTATGTGTCGAATGCATAGCAGTATCCTCTAGAGCTACTCAGCATCCAATCCTTGTAACCGAAGTGCGCAGGTTTTGTTTTGATATACTAATTTGCTGAGTAACGTGCAAAGTACTTCACCGTAGCTTCATCGATTCACGGGTTTTGATTAAGTATTCCCCACTGTTGAAACCTTTAATTCAATAAATTCATGAGTGGTTGTACTTTTGCCATTTTGTCATCGCTATCGAACATACTATTGTCCGCCAAGTGAATATATCATTTCATTTCTTGGTATCAGTTTCTTGACGTAACAAGTGAAACAAGTGGCACACGCAAGTCATCATCTAAACTTCAATAAAACCATTTGCGAGGAAATCCCGTGAGTAAAAGAATACCCATAAACGATTTCACATCAGTACGGGGCACAAAAAATTAATGGTCGTTTTTCTGCCTTGCTCCAAAATTTTCCAAAAATTTCAACCATGTTGTATGTGCATCAACATACAACATGTTTGTGCATCTCTAGGCGATCGTTGAATCCATTTGAACTCGGCATAGAAATATTAGTAAAATTTTCAGTCCGACTTGGCGGCATTGAATTTTTTGGGTACTTTTTGGTTCAGTCTGCAACTGAGCCAAAGAAATATTCCATTCCTCATCTTTGGATTCCTCTAAATTTGATTCAGACTTCAAATGAACTTCTATGGAGCCAACAACATCGGTAGCATAGGCAATATTATCGTCGAGAATATCATCTTCTATATCTTCTTCATCAGTCTGTGGATTTGCTTGATCTGGAGAAATTATGATTAGCTCTACTTGGTTTCTGTTAGAAGATCAGACTTTTTCAACTTCAGCTTCAAGCTGCTGCCTGAACATTCTTCCATAAGAACTAGGCACGCCTGGTTTTCAGGAACCATCTGTAAATAATAATCCAATCTAACATCTTGAGTGATTTGTCCCTAATTAACCCACTGTGCTCAAATGGGTACAGTAAGAAATATCAATATTGCAGTTGTTTAGAAATAAATATTCAAATTACAGTACAAAACTTAGATAAGTGTACCAGTAAACAACAAAACATAAATATTAATAATTGTTATTTTAGGAAATAAAACACTATAACAAAATATCAACTTACCACTAAACTGGAAGTTATTAATTCAAAGATTGCAAACCTTTCGCATCCACTATGCCGCACTATATATATTTCTTTATGCGCGTGGTAACTTGCTGCTTCTAAATGAACAACTTGGCCTATTTGAACATTGTTTGTTCTTGCACAGGTAGCATAATCACGCTGTTTTATACAGAGTACTCGAATGGGTACAGTGGGAACGAATGTGTTAAAATGATTATTTTTTAGACTGTTTCGGAGTTTAACGTTTGTCATTTGATATTTGTCAGATGGAAATAAAATATACGTCTGAAAAGGTAATATTTATAGGTTTTACTTGGTGGAATCTACTCATATCACATATAAATGAATCACAAAGGTTACAAAAAATTCGTCTACTTTAAAAGTACAAAAATCTTTACTTAATTGCGTTACCCATATGTGCATTATTCAACCGTGCATGCAATATATGGTACAACTGTAATACCTGAAGGTGACTAATAGGTACCTACTACTCGTCATTGATCTTATCTCATAGTAAAACAGTAACTTTAAGAGATGAAAGAAATCAAGATCCAACCTATCGACAGACAATAATAAGTACTTATAGTTAGTAACAAGACAGTCTAAATACTGTTCGATATTAGCCATCATTTGACAGGATTTGGATCTGGATTAGATAGAGCATAGACACAGTCTGTGATATGTCTATTTATAAATTATTACCATGTAGTGGCGGTAAGCCCGACATTGACAGTACAAATCCTAGCATTAACGATTTGAAAAGCGAACAGATCATTTTTTCTTATATATACCTGTTAACCGCTTTATCGCGATACTGACAAAGGTCTTAAAATTGATCTTTATATATCGGACTTATTGTTTTAAAACCTTTCTCCTACATAATGTTATAGCATCCAAATACAAAGAGTAGTCACTACTTTTTTGTAAAAAGTGCCTTTTATTAAATACGGTTTGTTAACATAATGCAAGCCCGAAACTAAAAAATCATGAAGGAAATCTCTCTCATCTAAATAGACCCTACAAATTCTTCTTCCCGCAGGAACAAAAATATAGTTCAGGAAAGTTTATTTCTGATTTCAGTAGGAATTCTACAGCCTTACATATTACATACGTTGCCGATTAATGTGTTAATAGCTTTACCTTCAACCCCTGAAAACAGATTCTTGTTAGATCACCAATATCGCCAAATGGGGGTCTACCATTGGCTTCTCGTCTTAATATCGTAATATATATATATATATATATATATATATATATATATATATATATATATATATATATATATATATATAATTATTATAACAAAGTTATTACCTGTGTCTGTGTCTCTGTGTGTACGTGTGTACGTGTGTACGTGTGTACGTGTGTACGTGTGTACGTGTGTACGTGTGTACGTGTGTACGTGTGTACGTGTGTACGTGTGTACGTGTGTACGCGTGTACGCGTGTACGCGTGTACGCGTGTACGCGTGTACGTGTGTACGTGTGTCTGTACGTGTACGTGTACGTGTGTGTGTGTTGTGTGTGTGTGTACGTGTGTGTACGTGTGTGTACGTGTGTGTGTGTGTGTACGTGTGTGTGTGTGTGTGTGTGTGTGTGTGTGTGTGTGTGTGTGTGTGTGTGTGTGTGTGTGTGTGTGTGTGTGTGTGTGTGTGTGTGTGTGTGTGTGTGTGTGTGTGTGTGTGTGTGTGTGTGTGTGTGTGTGTGTGTGTGTGTGTGTGTGTGTGTGTGTGTGTGTGTGTGTGTGTGTGTGTGTGTGTGTGTGTGTGTGTGTGTGTGTGTGTGTATGTGTGTGTGTGTGTGTGTGTGTGTGTGTGTGTGTGTGTGTGTGTGTGTGTGTGTGTGTGTGTGTGTGTGTGTGTGTGTGTGTGTGTGTGTGTGTGTGTGTGTGTGTGTGTGTGTGTGTGTGTGTTCGTGTGTGTGTGTGTGTGTGTGTGTGTGTGTGTGTGTGTGTGTGTCGTGTGTGTGTGTGTGTGTGTGTGTACGTGTGTGTGTGTGTGTGTGTGTGTGTGTGTGTGTGTGTGTGTGTGTGTGTGTGTGTGTGTGTGTGTGTGTGTGTGTGTGTGTGTGTGTGTGTCGTGTGTGTGTGTGTGTGTGTGTGTGTGTGTGTGTGTGTGTGTGTGTGTGTGTGTGTGTGTGTACGTTGTTACGGTAACTTTAATTGGTAACAAAATTTATAAAGCCAAGGCTCGGTGGTTCAGTGCTAGTAGGCATTGGGGTGGGTTAATACAGTTTAATAATTATACATAATATTATATACAGAAATAAAATAAAATAATAAGCAGGAAAATGGACGCCACGTACTTCCAAGATAGTTATATTTGTAATTTACCTTAGTTCGAAGTACGAAAAACTAAATAAATCATAGAAAAATTATGAATAAAT